>VUYV01000007.1:6601158-6665056 GCA_008711295.1 Anarhynchus alexandrinus | reverse complement strand
TTTTTTTTTTTTTTTTTTTTAACAAAACGCAGCCGCCAAAGCACGTGGAGCGCATTGAGAGGTATTTGAAGGCGCTGGGCACCAGAAATGGGCCACCCGAATTAGCAGCCCCTACCGAGCAGCTGTGCTGGGAGGGATTTTGCACAGACCTCAGCTGGAGGAGAGGCTGCCCTGGCAGCTGAGCAGCAAAAAAATCAGCCTTAGCGCTAACAAGAAAGCAGAAACTCAGCTTTTTCCCCTAAATCAGCCTAGAGAAGGCACTCCGGGGTTTCAAAATCTAACCTTTTCTCAAACTTCCTTAAAAATGTAACTTATTCCTTCGCTAGACTCTCTCTTTCCCTAAGGCGAGAGAGGAAGTGGAACCATCTACCCATATTGATTTTTAAAGTATTTGTTTTTATTCCAGACTATTTTACAAAGCTTCAGGAAAAACAGACTCTTTAGATGCAAAGCTGAATGTTTAAGAAAGGGCTTTTGGATCAGATCTTTGTAGCTTTTTATACTCTGTCGCTCTGGCTGGTCTATCTGTCTATCACAGAATCATTAAGTGGCTGTATAACAAGCTGCCCAGCCTAGCAGGTATTTTTCCAAGTATCTTAATATAATGATTATACTGCCCTTTAAAAATTGTTTCCTTGGTTTTGAAAACCTGTTAAGAATGGTGGCATTTATTTTTCATTTCTAGATATAACTACACTGTATTTCATATATTCATGCCTCTTCGCATAAAATTCGCACATCTATATAGTATGTATGAATAATATGCTTCACAAATATACGAAGCTTTTAAAACATTAATGTCCCAGCTAAAACCCATCCCAAATCAAATTTATTTGGAGAAGAAATGAAGGCAAAAGCCTGAATTCTCTGCTTTTCTGCCTGTGATATCCTCTTTAAACAGCCAGTTACACACTTCTGGGCTGGTCCGCAGTTATCTTTTCCTACAGAAAGTCCCGATGCGGTGGGAAGATGCATTTGTCAATGCTGTTGCTCCATTCCTGCTTACCCTGGCTTGCTCTTAGCAAAGTTTTACCACCTGGTTGTAGTGGGTGCGTCGCTTTATAATACATTTAGGAGAGCTGCTATTTTCTGTGCTGGTATGAACCGCATCTGAGCAATGCTTAGCGTGACCTGGATGTCAAAGCACTTTCCATTCCTGCTTTAATCCACACAGGACTGATTCCCAGTGACTTTTCTCTGAGCAATAAGGGAATGGAAGGAAACAGTTGTGCGAGATCAGACCGAGATGAGATTCAGCTAAATCTGGATGTCTCTGCGGAGGGTCTGCAGCGGACGGAGGAAGGTCCGTGGGTGAGCAATACCGGCCTTTGGGGATGGGGGGGCTTAACCTGAGGGAGATACTCGAGGGAGATTTGGGGAGGCAAGGGCAAATGAGCCCAGCTACCCAAAACAGTGCCCGAGCGAGCCCAGCAATCCTTTGGACTCTACAGGGCTCATGCCAAAGCCCCCCTCTACCCCGGTGGGCGTCGGGGCGGTTCGGCTCGGGGCTGATGGGCGGGAGCCTTCGCCCAGGGAGGGTGGCGTGGACCCCCCGGGCTGCTTCGTGTTCCCTCGTCAGGCGACCTGGGAAACCGCGGCTGCCCGGAGAGATGCTCGCCCGCCTTCTCTTGGAGACTGCCTCCCTCTAGCGAGAGCCGGAGCCACCGCACGGCGCGGCTGCTCCGCTGCGGGCGTCGTCTTGGGTGCTGCACATCTGTGTCTCAGATGGGGTGCTGCATGCATCTGGGGTGCTGCATGCATCTTGGGTGCTGTACATCTGTGTCTCAGATAGGGTGCTGCATGCATCTGGGGTGCTGCATGCATCTTGGGTGCTGCACACCTATGTCTCAGATGCTGTGCTGCACGCAGCGAGGGTGCTGCACGCATCAAGGGTGCTGATCTACATGTGTCGAGTGTGCTGCATGCATTGAGGGCGCTGACATGTCTCGCATGCGGTGCTGCATGCATCTTGGCTGCTGTGTGTGTCTTGGATACTGTGCTGCACATGTTGAGGGAGCTGTGCTGCATGCAACAAGGGTGCTGCATGCATCTTGGTTGCTGTGTGTGTTACAGGTGCTGTGCTGCACATATCTTGCGTGCTGCATGCATCTTGGGTGCTGTACGTCTGTGTCTCAGATGCGGTGCCGCATGCATCTTGTGCTGTGCGTGTTACGGGTGCTGAAGGCATCTTGGGTGCTGCATATCTGTGTCTCGGATGCTGTGCTGCACGCATCAAGGGTACTGAACTATACGTGTCGAGTGTGCTGCATGCATGGAGGGTGCTGGCATGTCTCGGATGTGGTGCTGTGTGTGTCTTGGATACTGTGCTGCACAAGTTGAGGGTGTTGCACGTGTCTTAGGTGCTGCACATCTGTGTCTTGGATGCGGTGCTGCACACATCTTGGGTGCTGTGTGTTATGGGTGCTGTGCTGCATGCAGCGAGGGTGCTGAACTACAGGTGTCAAGCGTGCTGCATGCATCAAGGGTGCTGGCATGCCCCAGATGCAGTGCTGCATGCATCTTGGGCGCTGTGCGTTGCTGTCTCAGATGCGGTGCTGCAGGCGTTGAGGGTGCTGCATATATTTTGGGTGCTGTGGATGTCTCGGATGCTGTGCTGCACACATCTCAGGTGCTGTGCGTGTGTCTCAGGTGCACGTCTTGCATATTGCATAGGCCTTGAGTGCTGTGCATGTCATGGGTGCTACATTAACCGCAGCCCCTGCGCTGAGTGTGTGGTCGCTTGGCTTTGTACGCTGCTGCCTGGGGAGCAGTGGCGATGCAGAGGCGGGAGGGTGGAGCGGTGCAGACAATTCCTCATCTGGCACAAGATCTGCAAGTACACAGATGAACGGGCAGCTGTGAACCAGCAGCCGGAATTTATACGGAGTCGGCGCTGTGCGTCAAGTGGCCGCTGTGTTTTTAATCTAATCCTCGAGCCCCCGGGCAGGATTTGTTGTGCTGCTGGATTTGTCATTTTCCAGCAAGGGTATGATTTCATCAAACGAGCTGTATAATTTCACCACATCCTCAAGGGCTCGCCTGCAGCTTAGCTCCTCCAGGCTGCCCTTAGCAACCGGCGCAGGCAAACCCAAGCTATACCGCCAAAGGGTACCTCCTGCCCGCGAGAGCATCTCCCTGCAGCGCCATGCAGGGCACGGGGCAGCGCCTGAGCGTGTCGCACTCCTGGTCCTCACCCTCTCCCTTCTGACAGCAGAGCCTCTGCTCCTGCCGCAGCCGTTGCCATTGGCTCCAAAGGATTTGGATGCCATCCTAAATCGGTAGCAGAGAGCAGCTCTCGCCGGGGCGGGGGGACGTGCAGGAGAAATGCGGTGAGCTGCGGGGCTGGAGGCAAGCCGGGCAGCGAGCTGTGAGCATCCTCAGCTTGTCTGGGCTGACCCGCAGGCTCTTGACCCTGCCGTGCGGGTGGGTGGAAGGGGAAATATATATTGCCCCAGCAGCAACCATCACGGTTCACGCTTTTTCCAGCTGGAGGAGTTAAAGCTTTGCAGAGCTCTCGGGGAGGCGCGTTGCTTGCAGAACCAGAGAGGGGGAAAAACAGGATCAGCGATTCCCTCGCTCATCCTTGCAAATAAGTTGATTCTCTTCCAGCACAACCGGCGACCCTCGGGCAGCCAGCGTGCCGCACATCACACCGGCGGCGGCGGGGGGCTCGGTCAGGAGCTGCAGCGGGGTCAGTGCCGCTGACATTGCGAGCTGCAAATCTTCCCGCTGGGGAACATACGCAAGCGCAGCAAACGAGAGCAGCGAGAGGGGTTATTTCCAAACCCTTCTGCCTTGGCAGCGGATGGGGTTTCCAAAGGGAAATGTTGTTTTCAGTGCCTGAAGTGAAAGGTGGCAGGTTTATGTCGGGGATAAGGGTGGCAGCGGCTGGCAGCTGCAAAGGGTCCCCGCGTGAGAGATCACCCACGGGCAAGAAATCCGGGGAACGGCAGCAGACTGCAGTGTCTGTTTTGATCACACTTAGAGAATGAGCAGGATTTATCACGTGGAAGGCAAAAAAACCCAAATGAACTGAATGTGCTAGAAAAATGGAGTCCGGAGAGAAGTACGTGCCAAGCAGCAATGTTGTAGGGTATATCTGTATAATTTGGCGAGTTACTGAGAAAATTAGTATTGTGGGCCAAGAGCAGAATGCAGCTTTGCTCTTTTCTGGATTTTGAGGCATGAGATGCTCTCCCCATCCCTTTAGATTTGGGCCTATTTCTGTTTTGCTTCTGCCTTATGTTGATAAAGGCTGAACAGCCATGCTTTGGGGGCTACCAGTCAAGCAGGAGAACTCACAGGCACTGGGGCCAAATTGATTTTCCTAAAGGAGACATGCTTGGAAGTCACCAGCGCAGGCACTTGTGGCTCCGTCGGGGCACAGGAGCCAGCCTACCTTGATTTCTGGGTGTTTCCCACCGAAAAGTTGTATTAATAATAACCACATCCCCATCCCAGGGGCAGGTTTCCCCTCGCAGCCCACCTTTCCCTGCTCATCTGCTCCACAGGCCACCTCCCAGCCCTGAGACGGGATCAACCAGGGCTTTGATTTCAAAGCCTGGTGTGTTTTTTTTATTATTTCTTTTTTTCTTCTCGTTTTACTTCACCCTCCTGCTAAATTTCCTCCCTCCTTGAAGATACATATCTCCCCCCTACCCTCTCTTGGGCTTTTATATAGCACCTATTAGCCTGCTACCTACGTGTCGATGAGGGGGAGCACAGATGTGCCGCAGCTCCCAGCCTCCCTCTGACACCCCCCCTGCTAAATCCCCCAGGACTGGAGAGGTCTGGAAAGCCGATAGCTACAGTTCCCCTGGGTGCCATATAACAGCAAGGGGGCTGTTTCCACCAAAGGGTCCCTGACACACAGCCCAGCCCATACATCAGCTGGGGGACTTTGATTCAGATAGCGATCTGCACAGGGCTCGCCTTCAATTAAGGGCGAGGGATGGGGTTTATGACTCCGGTTTCCCCCAGACGATTGCCTGTCGGCATCAGAGGGAACGGCATCGGCTGTTATCGGGACCCACAGCAGCGGTATGGAGTAATGGGGTCTTCTCCTGAGGGGGGGAAATGAGGGGTGCAGGGAAATCGGGGCAGGTTGCTCTTTCTTCTTCTCCTCCTCTCCAAGAAAATGACCGGTGGTAATTGAGCCTGACCCACTCCTAGACCAAGAGCGGAGATGCCCTGTGACTTGTTTTGTTTAAGATTGAGGTATCTGGGGAAATAGGAGTGGAAGAAAATGTCGTGTAAAGGCTGTATTTAAGTGTATGGTACTGTCCTGTCCTCCCTCCCCTGCCCTCGGACCGGACAGACGCCAGCGGCCGTGCCCAGTGCCTGTGCTTTTGTCCGTGGGGTAAAATTGGGGGGAGGGGATGAATGGGGAGAAATTGGCCATTTTCTGAGAAAAGGCAGCGCTGTGACACACAACTGCAAATACCCACAGTTCTGTTCTGTACACTGGGTATCAACTGCATCTCCTGAAGGATTAACAGGATCAGAGGCAGGGAGCACCTCTTTGCGATGTTTTACAGTGCCCACTGCTTTTACCCCAAGGTGCTCCCCTAGTGCCGAGGCTAGCCTCAGCCCTGGAGATGGTTTTGGGGTGTGCACCCAAAAAGACCCCCCCCAGCACAGCAGCTGGTTGCATCTCCTCCCCTGCCGCCCACCCAGACCCCTCTGGGCGTATTACAGACGGGCTCGGTTGCATTTTGAGTTGCTTGATTGCTTCCCGCTGGACATAAACCTTCAGCCAAACTTGCGAGAAGCTTTACAGGGAGGAGCGTCACCCCAACTTCCTGGGATCAGAGATGCACTGGTGCAGCTCAAGGAGCATCTCCGGGTGCGGGGCTGAGCAGCTGCAAATCCCACCGCAAAGCCGTGTTGCGGGAGCCGCTGCTCATCCCTGCCGGCAGCACCCAGCCCTCCTCCGCCGAGTGGTAGCCAGCCCCGTTCCCAAACAGTATTTGCTGTTATTGCATTAATTACAGTAATCTAATGGGAAATGTAAACAGGAAAGCTCCGGGGGGAGATAAGGGGCGCGGGGACGCGAGGCAGGGGCCGACAAGCTCCCTCTGGCGCGAGGAATGGAGTTCAGAGGAAAGTTCACTTTTCAGCTAGCGGCTGGCTGCCGCTCAAAGGCGTTAATTAGGGCGGCCAGATAGCAATCGGGACAGTGTCCCCAGCCGTTTCCCCTTTCGGTGACAATCGCATTCCTGGGGCTTGAAGTTCAGCTGCAGAGACCTAACGCTTTCGGTGCATGAAGGGGCCGGGGCGCTGCGTTGCTGTGCAAGGGAATATTTATTTATTTATTTTTTTTAATCCCACCCGAGCTGAGCAGCATTGCTTTGCTGCCAGCTGGCCGAGGAAAGGCGGAGGTGGATGGAAATGGCTCTTCCCTGGGACTTTGTCCATGCAAGGCACTGGAGATGGATGCATTGGATGGGCAGGACCAGCAAACCCTCTGGCTGGGGCTTTAAACCTCTCACCCTGCTTCACCCAGAGTAGGGATCCGCCTGCAGAGCTGCACTTTTCCCTGCTGTTTCGATGTGCTGGAAGTGTCTGGGTGAAGCAGGGTTTTCCCATGTGCCCCACAGGGCCCCATGGGTGCCATCATCCTGGCCCAGGGCTCTTCAGCCCTTGCCCCGCTCCTGTCAGCCCCACCAGCGCTTATGAGCATCTTCTGGTTCTGCCTCGGGAGTTTGGATCCAGGGAAAGAGAATACCTGCATTCTCTGGGGAAGGAAACAGGATGGTGGTAAAGAAGCTCCTTCTGCTTTTATTCCTCCTTCCCCTTTTATTTTATTCTCTGTTAATTCTCATTTTCATGTCCACAGATCAGTTTCTTTGTCACTGCTCCCCCTTTTAAGGCTCCAGCTTTCTCTTCTCCCCCACTGTGCTTGCAAACGCTGTGCCATAGGGAGAGGTGTGCTATAGGGGCCTTATTTTTATATTTGAAACAACATTATCCGTGACCATCGAGCGTCTGAAAAAGCCCTTTCTTAAAAGTTATTTTCCCAGTGTGCCAGAGACTTCCAAACTCTAGTCTTGCCTGGAAAGCAGACACCACGTGCAGCAAAACTGGAGCTGGAGGATCCCAGGAGCCACTTCTCCGTGGGGAAAGTGTGAAGGCAGGTACCCAGCTCGTGGCTGGGAGCTCCTGATGCTGCGGTAACCCCTATGCACTGCTGGGACCCTATAGCCGTAGGGTGTTTCAGGGCTGTGTCCCCAGGACCTGCACCCCCGGACACCGCCGAGCTCCCCGGCGCTCACGTATTAACTCACCGCTCAGCACAGACCTTTCTTGGCCGTTTCAAAACTGGGAGGAGGCAGATCCCGTTTTTTTCCACCCCTGAGACCTTTCTCTTCTCCTGGATTTTTTTTTCCTCTTAGCCAAATCAGAAAGAAACCCATTTTTTTTGATCTGAGCTCATTTCTCAGCAATGAGGTTTTTTTTCTTCCCTGCGTTTAGTCTGGGTAGGTGTGCGTGGGGAGAGGAGGCAGATGAAATTACTGTTTATGTCACCTCCTTTGGCACTAAAGCAGCAAGGGGGGAATGTTTGAGCTGCCAAAGCCATTTATTTTTATTAAATCCAGTTTTCACAATAAGAAACGCTCTCCATCACGCTCCTCGCTGCCACATGCTCCCCGCTCATTGCATGCGGCACCCGGGAGGATCTGGCCCTTACAAAGAACAAACCTGCAACAAAAGTCCTCCCAAAATACCCGTGGCTGGAAGCTGATGAACAGAAATGCAGCAAAACCCGGCGCAGATGCGGAGAAAGCTTTCGCTTACCTTTGCATTCAGCTTGCACCAAATCCGTGTTGGGTGGATTTGCATCGTGACTTGTGATGGGAGCGAGGAGCCGCTGTGGAGCCACGCTGGTCCCCACGTGCTCGCCCCGGGACTCCCACTCGGGTCTGCGGAGCGTAAGCAGGTCTGGCAGCTCTGCTTCCCTCTTCTTGCGCCGGGAGTGATGACCTGAAAATGAAACAGGGCAAATCGCGGTGTCGCTCGAGGCTTCAGCCAGAAAACGGAGCCAGCCCCAGAGGGAACGAGCCCCAGCTTGTCAGCGCTTACTGGGCACGCTGTGATCCCAGTTTCAGCTGAAGGAAGAGAATCTTGGTGAGTGGGTGACCCACCAGAAGATGGTATCAGCCTCATTTGGTCCTTAATTTTCTGTGATGAGCTCAAGGGGAGATGTTCTCAACACAGACTGATGGGTGGGAGAAGGAAGATGTGGGACGGTGCCGGTTGGGGGGGTTCTTCTTACTGCAGAGTCGTCATTGCTGAGCTGCCGGCCAAACCCCAAAACTGATGTGTGGGGACGCAAAAGATGCCAGGAAGGCAAGAAAAAGTGCAGTACCACCACCCAATTTCCTCCATGTGGGCGAAAATCCCTTCTCCTCACAAACCTTGCCTTATTTTTTTTGCAGCCCCACCACCAGAAGCATCCAGGAGCCGGGCGGCGATAAATGCAGGCACGTAGGTGGAGCTGGAAACCTTCCACGGGTGAAAAGGCCCCACTACCTGAGTGCGTGGGTGACTTGAGCGAGGTATCGTTTTGCAGAGGCGGTGTGCCAGGCCAGCGACGGAGACCCTGCCAAGATAAATGGCCACGGTTCCTACAAAGAAAAAAAATGTCTTCCGAGTGGCCAAGCAGAAGATAGACTTGCTCCGGGGCAGGTCTCGCTTTCACAGGAGCGTTTTGGGGGGGAGAAAGTAAAAACGACAGAGCGGGCTTTGTGAGATGCTGCAGTGCTGCAGGCACCCTCTCCAAAAAAAACCCAAACAACGTAGGGGGACGGCATCCTGGATCTGCTCCAAAATGCAGCTTCACTATCGAAAGGAAATATATGTACACGCACGCGTATAGGCGTATACATTATGTGTGTCTAACGAAGAGGTGTGGTTATGTTTCATTTCTCCAGAATTTGGCAAAACAGACCAGGATTTGAGACCGAGACTCCAAGAATGCGTATTTGCAGACGAGCTTTTATTTCGCCTTGGGGAGCGGAGGTTCGCTGGGGCGCAGCGAAGATGCGTGAGCCGAGGCCGAAGGGCTGCAGGCTCGTGCGGCGCCGTGCACGGGGTCCCCGCTGGCCGGAGCAGCCCCCTGCCCAGCGTTCGCCTCGTGGGGCAGCCCCCCCTCTCCCCCCCCGTGTTACGTGACATGCGGTGGTGGCGGTCCCACCAGACTTAGCATCACCACCCCATCCCACCCCCGGTAATCATAGCATCGGAGCAAATAAAGGAAAGCAGAGCCCCCGGCAGAGGTGTAATCGGACCGGCTCCGCAGGGCTCTGCTCGAGGGTGAAGAGCAACCCTTGATGATTAAAATTAGTGGGACCACAACCAAAACATGTCTAGTCCCACCTTTGGCTTTGCTACCCGCCCAGAGGATGGATTATTTATTTGAATAGGAGCTCTTGCAACCGGAGAGTTCTTGTAACTGATATTTAGGATTCTTTTTTTTTTTTGGGGGGGGGGGAGTTAAATACGCAGAAGAAATGGTTGGAAGTGGGCTGTGCAAGCTCTGAGGGAAACGAGTCACGTTCGGAGGTAAAGGCCCCTTCCCTGAGCTCTGTGAATGCCCTGGCATCTCTCGGAGAGCCTTTTTACACTCTGCCTTGGTTTAAAATCCAAGCGAGTGTCGTGATTGGAGTGGATTGTAATTTAGTGACTTTGTCGGAGGAAATGATTTTGCTCAAACCGTGATAAATTAAGATTTTTACTCTCAGCCATTTTTCTTTGCCGGCAGGTTTTTTTCTCTTTCTGAGGACGCCTTTGTGTTTTCATTTGGGAAGGCAGAAAAAAAAAAATCCCCCCGGTGCTCTTGGCAAACAATTTTCCTCTTGCTGCCCCCTCCCTTCCCCCCAGCCTGACCGCACCGCCGAATTCCCGCGCATCTCTTGTCAAAGTCTAAATGAAATGAATTTTATGGATTTTTTTTTTTTAAAGATAAGAATCTGCTCCTCTCCCTGCCTTTTGTGGAAGTCCGCTGTGCTTCTCCGGCTAAGCCTGTTGCTTTGACTTCGTCGGGATTTATATCGGTGTCATTGAGAGCGTGACGTGGCTCTGAACCTCTTTGAACTCCGTTGTCTAGAGGACGAGGGAAGCATGTAAGCCCGGCTATTAAAAAGCCTCTTTTTCTAGTGCTGGTCAATTTAAAATACATCTGGAACAATAAAAGGAGCGACCGTGCCAGCGCCGCGCTCGCTGGCCCGTCACCCCGTCGTCCTGCCGGCCGCAGAGCTCGCCGCTGCCCCTGCCCTGTTTTCCTTGCTTTCAAGTCCTCTCCTTTATAACGAGAGAAAAGCGACGCGTCCGCCAGTCTGCTCCGAAATGCCGGGTTCCCAGAAGGTGAATTTGTGAATGGTTGGCTGGTCATTATGTGCCTCGGGGCCATCATTTTATTCCATTTTTTTTTTTTTTTTCCACGGCAGTTGAGGGAGGAAGTTTGCAGGATGTTATCAGCATCCTGTTGCTGTGACCTGCTGAGCAATAGCATGTAAATATGTCTCCCCTTCACCACACCCCAGTGTCAACCTTTTGGCTCCTGTCTGCTGGCCGTGTTCTGCGAGATTAATGTGTTTTTCAACCGTGGACAGAACCGTATAGCTAAAAGGGATGGATTTTTATTTTTTTCTTGGGTGTCTTTTCCCAATTTCCTATACGATCGCTGCTACAAAGCGTTTCTGGCAGCCTTTTTTGGAGCGTGTTAATGAGACCACTTCCGGCGCGGTGCAGACATCTCACCGTGGGACATCCAGCGAACGCGGTCAAGGTGCCTTGCAAGGAAGGTGGAGAGGGATTTTGACTTTCTGGTTAGATAGTTGGAGAGCACCACCACCACCACCAAAAAAGAACAAAAAAAACTCCCACAAAACAACAAAAGAGAATAAACCCAGGAATTATCCTCTTTGTCTTGAGTGAGGACAAATGTTTGCTTTTTAGGTATTTGAGGAGTTTCCTCCAGAGCAGTCAGTAATGCACAGCTTGGGCAGGCCATGTGCCATGTTTTCACCGGCAGTCATGATGTTGGCCATTATCCATGTAATTCCGTGTTCCCTGTGGCTGGAGCTCGCCAGGCAGAGCAGCTTACCATTGGAAATAGCTTTGCCGCGATCGAGTGCTTTGCAGGAAATGCCTTCGTTTCACTGAAAAATGTCGAGAGAAGAATATGAAAGAGGGGCCCGTTTGAGCCTTCTCGTTTCATATTGATGTACGTGTAATTCTATAGTCACGCGGTACCTCTAATATTAGCATAATATTTCAATTGCCCTGGAACAAAACATTCCAATGGTTCCAAATATATATTTAGGCATTCTTGTTCCAAAGGGAAAAAGAGAAGAAAGCGAAGTGCCAACTGTTCAGACTGCCTCAGGGTGAAAATGAAACTCAGAAACTCCTCTCAGAAGATGTTTTTTGCTCTTTCTGAATCCCATACCCAGCCCATCCCTCCACGTTGCTGGCCTCAGAGCAGTGTCAGCAAAGGGCTGGATGCGCAAGCTTGGTTCTCCTCCAGGAGCACCCCAGGGGGATGTGCAGCACCCGAGTTTGGATGGCCTGGACTTGGAAAGATGACAGAAATTCAGTGTTCTGGTGCAGAGTTGGTGTTCAGGTTTGACTCAACCCTTCCACCTCCTTCACCGCTTCCAGATCTGGTACCCAATTTGAGTGGGTTTTAATGGAATGATGGAGATGTTGGAGACCAGAGGTTCTTGTGCATTTTTGAAAGTGGGTAAGTGGGTAGGGAAGAGCATCACCTTTATCTTCAGTGCAGGTAGCGGGCCTGAGTACAGTTCCTGTGAGATACCAGACACCCTGCAGGGGAAGGAGGAGTGTGAACAACCCAGCCTGGAAAAGGCTTTGCCCAAAATATGTCTCAGGCTGGCCACCAGAGAAGCCGACAATGAGACCACGCTTTGTTGGCTTCCTAGCTCACAGAGCTACTTATATTTTCACCGTGTGGTTTCTGAACTGCTGAGATGCATCCTCTCAAGTAGTCTGAGACAGTTGAAGGCTAGGACGATATTAGGGACAGGTATCATATGATTATCCTATTCCCTGCTTTGTTGGAGTCAATATTGGTCTATACGGTCTCATCCAGTCTGGCTTCTGCCCTGTTTCTACTTGCTGGACCCTACTGCCCCATAAAAGTCAGGTGGCCCTGGCAGAGAGGCAGAGCTTCATGCGATTGGGTGGGTGCCATCACTGAAAATTTGGCTGCTCAGCAGTGCCTTGTCTCATGATGCTCCTGGAGCTTCTTCCTGCGGCTTCTCCGTGTCCATGGGTCCTGCCGCAGCCACCCTGCCCAGGCTTCCCCACGTCCCCTCCTCGATCTCAGGCTCCCGGCTCTGCGCCTCTCCCCCGGCAGCTGTCCACTCACTGAGAAATTACTCCCCAGGGCTGCTTGGGAATACAAACGAGCATGCAACAGAAACAATAAATTACGCCGACTGTCGTGGGTCCTGCCAGGAGATGCAATAGCGGAGGCCGGTTCAAAGAGTATTAATTCAACATGCTGACAGAGAAGCCGCTGGAGTTATTGTTATCATGGTGCCTCGACGGGGCTGTCACCTCCGCGGCAGCTGTTGGGGTGACACGGTGCGTTTAAGGATACTTCCTTGGGAGCGACTCATTGCTGTCCCTCCTCACCCGCAGGTTTGTTTTGCAAATGCAAAACTGCTGTGGATGTGGGTTTGGCTTGCGGAGCAGTCTTGAAAATCAGGTCCTGCTGTCCTGGCTCCCAGTTAATGGGACTCTCATGGGACCAGCCAAGACCTCCAAGGAGTGGTGGTCATCAAGCAAGGTGTATCAGCCATCCTCCTGCCTGCTGGCTTGGGATTTAGGCTTTTTTCCCTCTATATGCGCTCAATGTGAGCTCATGGGACAGAGCTGAGGTCTGGGCGGTGGGTGCATCAGGGGCTGGAGGCTCCGACATGGTTGAGGCCAAGGAGAACAAATGGAGCTGCTCTTGGCCTCTGGAGAAGCCAGCATTAGCTTTTATTACCCTGAGGATGCTCGGTGATGTGCCAGCTGGATGCCCTGAGGTTGTGGCATTGTTTGTCCAGGGCCCTTCCTATTCCCAGCGGAACGAGCTGGTGTTTGTTGTAGGGAGAAAAAGCTGCCTCCAGCAGGAATAATTCTGATTTAAGGTCCCGTGCGAGCAGATGATCTCTTAGGGCTCTTCAGGGAAAGGAGACTTCTAACCTTCTTTCTATCGAATGGCCTATTTTTCATCAGCTCGATGGTAAAGCTGCCTTGGCTGGTCCTCGCTGCCAGCCACTGGGTAGGTCACAGCTACGCAGCCCTTCGCAGGAGCTGCCAAGTAATGTCAACTGTCCCTTTGCACCCTGCGCCTGGGGGACAGTAAATCTGTAGGCAAACATTAGACCTTCCTGAAAAGCCCGACGTTGCAGGGAGAAAATAAAAAGCTGGAGGGTTTTATTATCTTTCTCCTTATTGTCTTTTTTATTGCCTTTTGGAGTCACCCTGGAGAGCAATCTCCATCCCACATCATGGCCCTGCCAGACTTCCTCTGCTGTTGCTGTGACCTAAGAAATACAGGCCAATGCCTTCCTCTGCTCAGAGCATTAACGAAGCCGGCTCCTCGTTAGAGCCCTAAACTCAATGGAGCCCTTTTTCTGTATGGTCTGGGGCAACAGCAAGTCTCCAAGGGCTTTTTCCCCCCAAACCATCATTCCTTCTCCCTTGCAAATAGGCGTGAGAAGCTGCACTTGCATTTGGGAGGTGGAGAGGTTGCAGGTTCCTTGTCTGCAGGGCTGGTGCCGCGGTGGGAAGTCTCTGAAATCCCCCGATAACTCAGGGCTGGCTCCGAGGGCGGTCTGCGCGGGGGAGAGGCTCGGCATCTGGCAGGAACCCGGAGAGATGCTTCTTGCAGGGAAACTATGTGCTCTGCTAATTCATTAAGCACTTATCTCCTGCTCCTGCTCTTAAGGAAGACAGAGTTGGAGTGGAGGAGGTACGGGGCAGACCGGGCAGCCAATTGCAACATGCATATAGCCTTTAAAGAGAAGGTATAAGTGAGACACCGTTGCTGAGGTCAGCGTGAGATTATAGGGACTCCTTTTTACCCTTATCTCTCCAAAGTATGCAGCCCGGCCTCGGCTTTCCGGAGAAACCAGGAGTCGAATAAAAAACGTGGATTGGCAAACTGGGGTAAATGCGCTGACGCTAATGTTCTCTTGCAGCAACGTGCCCAGCTGCGTCCTCAGCTGGAGGCTGGCCTCGTCCGTTAACGCCAAGCCCTGGAGGTACTCGATGCCTTATTCCAACGTGGCTGTAGTCAGTGGGGTTTTCCGGCAAGAAGTCACGCTCCATCCTGCGGTTAGGGAGCTGCTGAACATCAGGTGTGACGGTGATAACTCCTAGGGTACATCCGTAATGTAATTTCTCGGTGTTGACCAAGGTTTGGCTTGGATGTATTGTTTGGATTTTCCCCTTAGCAACCAAAGAAACCTTTTAAGGAAAAAAAGTCGTTGCAATTTCATCCCGATTTTTGCTTGCTCCCCGCCCCCCGTTCTTGCTCCCCCATTCCGAGAAAGCAGGGGATTTTTCAGTCTAAAAGGAAGGAAGGGTAACCGGCCATCAACAGGTCATCCCCTGGTGAAGGTTTGCAAAGCTGGAGGAAACATGTACCCAACCAGCCCCTATTTCAAGGAGCGGGCTCTGTGCAGATAACCAACTTTGGATGCGCATTTGCAGGGTCTGAGCTTTCTCTCCCAACAGTGGTTAAGGTCCAGCTTCCTTTCCTATATCTTCTCCCTTTGGCAACAACTCTGCTGTAATTCATTAATAACACGCTTACGCACCTGCTTCTGTGGGTGGAGCTGATCCAAAAACGAGCTCTGTTTTGCCAGGACATTTTTCTGAGGAACTTTTTCTGGCCCAAAAATTACTGCCTGGATTTTCTTTCTCTATTTGCTTCAAAGCACGAGGCATCGGGTTAGCTTCCCCAAAACCTTGAAAAATCCCGCTTAAAATGGAAATAGCTCTCCCAAAACATTCATTCAACCTGCTTCTTACCCATCCCTATGGATGCTGGGTGTGACGGACTGCTTTCGTGCAGGTTGCAGCCCCCGAGGGACTATTTCCCCGCAGGCGCCTTGGCTGCACCTTTCTGCTGGAAAGCAGCAGTCCCCTCGTACCGGAGCATTTGCAGCACGGTCGGACCTTTGCGCTCGTCAGCTCCTGGCTCAACGCGCTGCCCCGGGCTGCAGCTGGGCTGCTCTGCGCTCCTTTTACGTCCGATGACATTCCCATCATACTTCCAAGGTCACCATTTTGGCTGACTCATTCAGGACCTAAACGGGGGATTTCCAGAAGCAAAAGCTGCAACGTGAATATTTCATTTTGCTTTGGGGTTATTTATTTATTTATTTATTTATTTATTTATTTATTTTCCTCTGTGTGTGTGTGAACCCTCTGAAAACCGGCTGGCCTGATCCTGCACAACCTGGCAGCCCTCAGCTGAGATAGTCCAGCTTCCTTCTGATCCTTCTGGGAAACGTTAGAGAAGGTCCAGGTTCCTCATGGATGCATATGGTTTCTTGTACCTTGGTTAAGGGAAATGGGGAAGACTGAATAAGTGTGTGGTTAAATGGAGATTAAAAAACCCAACAACAGATTTTTTTGATATTTTCAGGTGACTCTTGAAGTTGGGGCTTCAAGGGAAATGGCGAGTGAAATACCTACAGAAGTATCTACACGCTGTGAGCAGACCCCGGTCTGAAATCAGCAGGGCAGAACCCTGGTGTAAATACAAAGGGATTCTCTCTCAAACCTGATCCATACCGCCCTTGGCTCTTCTCCTTGGCAGGTATCTGAGACGGGGTCTCGTGAGCATGCTGTCAGGAGTGGTTATGGTCATATCCCAATTTCACTCGCCTTTGCACATCTCCCCCCAAAACCTAAGGCGTTTCTTGGAGTCTGGAAGAAAAAATAATATTAAAAATTCCAGATTTTCTCCCGAAACTTGAACATGAGTATTGCAATACCTGCCTTGCAATTTCTGAAGTGCAATAATATCGCTCTCTGGCTGCAAAGAGCCTTTTCTACCACCCAGATGCCCTCCAAAGGCTCCGAAGCAGAGTCAGCACTTAGAAAACTCTCCAGGAGGGGGTTTATTCCCTGAGCTATTCCCTGGACCGACCGATGCCCCTTCGTTACTGGAGGGAGCTGACGGAGCATTAAAAGGGGACAGGAAAAAAACATTCAGCTGTGGCATTTGCTGGTTGCGTGCAGCCGCAGGCAGGAACTGCTTCCTCTGTTTGGAGGCTTTTAGGGAAAGGAGAGCTCAACGGAGTTGCTAAATTAGAATGAAGTGAAAAAATATTGCTGTGAACAACAGAATGTTTAGCCTCCTTTTTTTTTTTTTTTTTTTTTTTTTTTTAAACAAAAACACAAAACCTTGGAGTGATTTACATGGGAAAGGGGAGCCGGAAACAATTTTAGAGGCTGTTTTCCAAAATTGATGAATAACAGAAGATACAATGGTTAAAGCAAATGGCCCAAATTTCCTGCTCTTTTAAGCAGCTGAATAGATACTAAAAACAAGGGTACCCTGTTTTTCTCCTTATGGAGTTGGCAGAGAGGATTTTTTTTTTTTCTGGGTTATTTTGGTGCTGCAGAGGAGGCAGAAGCAAGGTGGGTGCCGGGGGTCCACGCCACCGCGGCTGCTCCGTCGGGCAGGATGCACGGGAATTCCAGAGGTGGGGAAGAGCGACGCAGGCCAGAAGAGACATTTTGAAGCATTTCTGGTGAATAATGCTGCAGGCATGAGTCATGAGGAGGGATCTGAAACTTCCTTTTGGATTTTTTTTTAAATTATTTCTGCGGGTAGCCATTTGATTTCTCCTCTACCCGAGGCTTGCTTTCCTCCAGAGCCAAGTGCGTTTCCGTTCTAACCCTTGCCCCTCACCAGCCCCACTGGATGAGGACACGGGTTTGGCTCCGACAAAACACAAGTTGGAAACTTTTATTTCTCTTTGCAAGTCTTTGATGCTTCCAGAAAATATTCTTGTTTGCTTTGAGAAGAAAAACCCACACCTTGGACGTGATCCCTGCAAAGCTGTTGTTCCTCCTCGGCTTAGCCAAGGTCCAGCAGCTACAGCACTCGTCTGAGACACCACAAAGGATGTCCGTGTGTCTAATCTCTTATCAGGGCTACAGCAACCCAAGGAATCCTCCAAGCGAACCTCTTTGCTATGTCCTCTTGCAGCCATTCTACTCCACGTGCGCAAAATCATGAAGCAGTGAAATGATGGTTAAATGGACAAACTACAACTTTTTTTTTTGGTAGCTTTGCAAGCAAGCTGTTTGTGCTTAGCTGGGGTGTGCTTGACTGAGGTTCAAGGACATGGTGAAAAGTAGGAGTTACCTGGTGAGGTCCAACTCTTCTGGGTGGGAGAAGGTCTCTCCAGGCTGTCCAAACTGCTGCATGGACATCACTGGACAACCTCCCCTAGTTTTGGGACCTGACTAAGAGGTTTCCACCAACTCTTGTCAAGAATTATTTCCTCTGAGTGGACATTTTCTCTTTTCAAAACAATTTATGCAGGGAAACCTGAGGAACATCTTAGACACTGCTGAACCAGTAACTTCCATGATCTGTTAGGTGCACCTTCTCATGACCATGTCTGCTGGCCTCCTGCACCATCCCGTGAAACGGGGCTTCTCTGGGTTACTGTAGGCTTTGAATACACTTGAGACAACGAATCGCTTTCCCTGTTCCCTTCTCCCATCTCTCCAACATCTCTTCCTCCCAAAAATCTGGGAACTCCACCAGCTCCACCAGGCAGTTGCACCCACTTAATCAAATAAAAGTAACCGCAGATGGCAAGTTAAGTTGCTAATTTCTCTCAAAAAGTTATCTTGCTTTTCACTGCTGGGCCGTATGCTCACCCCTCCCCAAACACCTCCTCTTCCTCGGGCTCATGAATTGGACAGAACATATATTAAATGCGTAATGCAAAGCCACAATTACAAAATCCCTTTCTTGGGTTGTTTCCCATGTTAACCAAAGCCTGATAAATCATGTCATGTATTTATGGACTCCGCAAGCAAATTGTCATTCAAAACGCCACTTGTAGCTTTCAAGCCCAAATGAATTACTGCGTATGTGATACACACCTCTTCCTTAACAACACATTCACATGTCAGGTCGCTGAGAAGCACTTTCCTCTGGAAGGCTCATTCAGGCCTCAGAGGAAAAAGGATTCAAACCACTTTGGTATTTTTAACCGATTCTTTCCCAGTGGTGGGGGCAGGCTTAGAAGTTCTGCTGAGACATCATCCCTGTAGGTCTTCTGGTCTGTAACTTGATATGAAATGAAGGAAGGTCTTGGATGCTGAGCCCCTGCAAAAGCCCACAGAAATTACTTGGTTGTATAAAGTCAATGAGGACTTCTGGGAATTGTGTGGTCTCATCTGCGTTTGCATTCTCTACCCCAAACAGGGATCAAGCCTCGCTCATCTCGTGGTCTTCCCACAGGACATCTATGTTGCCATTAGCAGCAGTGGTGATGCTGAGATGAAGGAGAGGCGAGGCATGAACAAGAGATCGGTGGCTGGGGAGAAGGAGGACAAGTCCTGAAGTGGAAATGAATCCTCCCCAGGAAATGCATCCTGGATGAATGCGAAGAAGAGCAGCGAAGGCGTGACGAAAATCTGTGGTGAGGCAGTCACTGCATTTTTGTGGTCTCTCTATGACAGACTGGATCTTGATGCTTGCAGCCAAGTTCCATGAGATCTTGCAATTCACATTGCTACACGCCAGCACTACTCACGGCTGCAAGTGAGCTGGGTCCTGGCCATGAAGATGTTTTTGGTCTTTGAAGAGGCTGATGTGACTTGCATTGACAGCTAGTTCCTGACGAGGTCTTTAGCTCTGAAACAAAATTGACTGTCCCAAGAAAACATGGCCTGTATTTTACCCTGAGCTGCTCAGGGTGCAAGATTTGCTCTGCTTAGTAGAAACCCGGTGTCTGGGATTGACACAAGGGTGTGACAGCAGAAGCCCACCATGAAGTGTAGGCTGGGCTTTGGGAGCATGACTGCAGGTACCTGATTTACTGTGAGCCATTTCAGGATGTGTACTCAAGCCTGACAGATGCAAAAAGCTGCATCAGATCTGGGTTTATGAGGAACAGTGATGTCTGGGAGGAGGGTGAGGGTGAGTGCCTTGCATCGTGTAAGCCCCCAGGGAGGATGTCTATGACATGAGGCTAATGCTGTGCTTAGTGGTGGTACACGCTGTTCTGAACCATGTGGTATTAATAACTAATTATATACGTCCACTTAATGTCATTTGCAGAGCTGAGCATGGGTGTGGGGTCACGCACGCAGAGAGCCCTTTGTTCCAGGGGCCGCTGAGCAGATGGACACCAGTCCTGGCCCAAAGCTCAGGATGCCCAGGGGTTTCATGCGTACCCAAGGACAAAGGCTGGCAAGCGATGAAAGGACTCCTGCACTCGTTTACTGCACCGGCGTCTACACGCGTTACGTCAGCGAGGATGGAGGCTGCTGTCATCGGATGAGATGGGCACGACACTCTTGACGTGATGAGGTTGCTCTTCGAGCGCCAGGTGGGATGCAGGTCTTGGGAGAGAGGTGCATTTACCTGGGGAGAGTGAGAGAGCTCGGTGGGTTTTGAACGTTCATTGGATCTTGCATGAAGCTGTGCGTGGTGCACAACGTTGCCTGGAGTGAGTTCCTACCAAGGGTGGCTGGTAATCAGGCAACCAGGGCCAGCGTGAGAGTCTGCTGGGAAGGGGGAGGGAAAGTGAGGAGCTGAAGGCAGTTTGCTGAGGAAGCCCCACCGTAAGCATTTTCCTGCCCTGGGATGACCAACGTACATCCTGAGAAAAGGGTACTTGCATTGTGCGGCCTGCTGCTCTGCCCATCCTGCCAGGAACAATGAGGCGGCTCTTAAAAAAAAAAAAAAAAGAAAAAAAAGAAAAAAAAGGCATTTTCAGGGTTGTGGGAGAGAAAAGCAGGGGGCACCGGGGAGGATGGGCGAGCAAGGGGGGAGATGACGCAGATGGAGCGGTGGTGTTCTTCAGCTGCGTAAGTAGCTGGAGATGCAGCCCATGCTCTGAATGTCCCAGCTTTGTCAACAGGCTTGGTCCGGGCAGCTGCTGAAGGGAAAGTGGGGAGGCGTGAAATTGGGGTCATGGGTTGAAACACCTCCAAACCACCTCCTGAGGATTGTTTAGAGATTTTTCCTCTGGCCTGTAGGATGCTGCTTTGAAGCATGGGGTTGCATGTTGGGGATGCTGAAGGTGTCTGCTCATTGCTGTGGTCCCAGAGCTTGTGGCATGGGGGAGCCAGGTAAAGAGGTGGGTGCCAGCGAGGTGGTACCAACCCCAGTGTTGAAGACAGAGGTGGCAGCTGGGTCAAGCATTCCTTCCTAGCTGAATCCTCCCTCTTGCCTGTCCTTTCTGCTCTTAAAAGTGCCTTCTCTTCCCATCACCTCAGCCGGATTCAAATGCTTTTGGGCTGTTTCCCTGAGAGCAGCTGAATTTTCAATCAGTGGAAGCCCTTTGAAGCAGAAAGCATCTTTGTGGTCTTTCGGGAGCCCAGGAGGGTCCTCTGAGGTTCACAGGCCATGCAGGTGAGGTCTGAGGCTGCTCGGGGAGTCTGCATGGGATTTTTTTCCACTGGAGCAGTTTGGGTTGCAAGCTTTCCAGCAGCCACGTCTGCATTTATGCCAATTAGAAAAACCACATCTGACTCTGCACACTGCAGAGGTACAATCCAGGGGAAGACGGACCCAAACGCAAAAGGTTTTGATTTTTCCCCAAAACCAAATGAGGACAGCCTCTTACCTGTCAAATAGCCTCAATATGGACAAGTCAATCCATTTTTTCTGTCCCAGCTCAGCCATAGGTGTAAGGATGGAGCGGGAGATGCTGGCAGGGAAGAAGCTGCGTCCCCTTTGCCGAGGAGAACCCTGCCCTCCCCATCCCACCGGCCTCAGCCTCAGCAGAGGGAGCTCGCCTGCGGTGCTTCGGGGATCCCTAAATCACACCAGGGCTGACAGGGAGAATTTGAAAGGATATCGTCAAATTTTGCTGTCGTTGTCAATTAGTCTTTATAGCTGGTGCCGGCATTCCCGGCTTCCGGCAATTCCCCGGCAGCCTGAAGACTTAATGTCTTCCTTGGCTGATTGTGGTGGGGATTGATTAGCCGAGGTGGGGGCTTTCCACGGGGGTCTGGCTGTGGGATTTCTGCCTTGGTGACAGAAATGATCATGTTGTGCTGTGCGTGCGCTATTTCCAGCTCGCTGGCTTGAAATCCTCCACGTACCCGTGAGCCCGTTGGAGAGGAGTCTGAATTTGGGGCTTGCTTTTTCTCTTTAAAACCAGAGCCGCCGCAGGCAGCAGAAGGCACTAAAGCTTCATTTTCACAAGCCC
Organism: Anarhynchus alexandrinus; assembly: GCA_008711295.1. NCBI lineage: Eukaryota > Metazoa > Chordata > Aves > Charadriiformes > Charadriidae > Anarhynchus > Anarhynchus alexandrinus. The sequence continues at coordinate 6,643,613 of VUYV01000007.1, read as the reverse complement.
ACATGAAATTCAAACCAGCTGGTATCTCAAGTGCTTCCCCCGTGCAAAGCAGTTGTGCCGTGTCTTCCGTTAACTCCGTTGTGCGAACCGGTGGGTGTGTAATACTTCTGGGTCGGTGATGGAGAAACGCTTGGCGCCGTCTGGCTTTTGGGCTGGCAGCAGCATCCACGGGCACGGCCGAGGCCGCGGGGGGACGCGGGCGACGGGCAGCCGTGCCCCTGGTTTGCGAGGCAGGGCTAAAGCAGCGAGGCGGCGTTTTTCCGTAGCGGAACTCCGAGCACTTTTACAGAAGGTTAAATGTCAGCTCTGCCTTTTACACCCGGGGAAACCGGGTCAGGGAGCAGGAGGGGGATGTTGCCCCCCCCCTCCCCCGGGTCATCTGGCAACCGAGGGACACCGTTCAGGGCCAGGTCAGCGCTCTGGCCATTAGCTGCCTCTGGTACAGAAAGGGCATCCTCCGAGGCACTGAGGATGCTTTGGGGGTTATACGGGCAGGAATACCGCTTTCCTGGATGTCTCAAAGGCTTCTGCTCCGGTTAAGAGCTCCTGGTGGATACTGGTGGCCCCTGGGGACACAGTGGAGGGGAGGGTTTCCAGGGCTCTGCCATGCGCTGGGCAGTCGGTGCTGCTAACCTCACGCCGGCTGGCGAGCAGAGACAAATAACCCTCCAAATTTGGCAGGGCTGCGAGCAAGGCAGGCTCTGCCGGGAGGATACTGCCACAGAGGTCGTTTGAACTACCTGAGGATTTTTTTTAATTTTATTTTTGCATTTTTTTTTTCCTAAGCCCTAAACTATGTGGAACTCAGACTAAACAGAAAATACAGCTAAGAAAACATCATGGTATAACGCTGGGAGTCAGACTGTTGCAGCGTGCTGCTGAAATCCAATTGTGGTTGTAAGGTGATCCCAGAAACCGAAAGATTACAACTGTAGGGCCGTTCACAAACACCAGACTGTTCAGGGAGGCAGCTGGGTTACTGAGGCCCAGAGGATTTTCGGGGTCCGTTTGGTAAGCAGGGACGCGGCTCGTGGCATCTCTGCGAGCACTGGAGTGGGACCGATGTGCACTGGATGGCCATCCGGCGTTGTGGAAATGTAGGCACCGGGTGATAAATTGGGAATTTTTCTTCTGTAATCCACTGTCGCCTGTCCAGACTGGTGTCCCCCTTCAAAGTGAAGGCAATGCTCTTATTTTATATGTATATTTTTATATATATACNTAGAAAAATATAAATTTGTTTATATTTATATTATATTTATAAAAAATAAAAATATTTTTACATTTATATCAAATATAAATTATATGTTGAAATGTTATAGATTATATATAGAGAGATTATGCATCTATAATATTATACATCTAGATCCAGTTATCTAATATAATCTCTAAACACTACATACCTCTATAAAATTACGTCAACCACTCTGACAACTTACTGGTTTGCCTCCTTTGGGCTGTATCTGTTATTCTGCTTTCCCTTGCTGGCCAAATCTCATTCCTTTATTCCCCTGATAACTTTTCTGTTTCAATGACCGTCCCTTTACACGTTTGATGCGTTTAACTGATAATTGCCTCTTAATGCTAGCGATCCACTAGCCGAGTGATCAAATTAAGAGGGGGGAAATAGTGGCACAACCTGTGCTGTGTCCAGCGGAGGACTTTCCCTTCTGTTTAGCGAGAAGCCGACGGCAGCACATCTGCCAGCGCAGCGGCTGTGACTTGACGACTTCTCCACACTAAATGCAACGGGGATTAATCAATTCTTTATTGTCGTTCATAAAAGACAAGTGTCACCATTAAGTCTGGGGTTTGTATACTTCTGCTTCTGGCACTTCTGCCTTTGGAGTTCTCTCCATTTCTGGGATGTTTTGGGGATTCCAGATGAAATCAGAAGCGTAGAAGTAAGCAAATATAAAATGTTAAGGAAATCCTTTTCACTGCCCAGCATTGAGCATATTCCCAAAGTGCGTGGAAGATTGGATGTGGAAAAAATGGAGTCATAAGCATAGGGCAAGGAAAGTAATCTCCTTGAGGATATCCACCAGCCAAAACGCCCTGATGCTGAACTTACTTTATAGCTCCAAATTCAGCTACTAATTCCATCCCACAGCTCTGAGAAAGATGAGCTGATTGAGCATAGGTTTACCTTATAATATTTTTGCCCTGCAGCACTGTTGGTATTGAGTGCTAAAATTTCCTGGGTTTGAACAGAGTTTTAGGACAAAAGTCGTGGTTTCATCGAAGATAATGGCAAAACTTCCACAAGCTCCCAGGGATGCCTCCCCAGAGCGTCATCCTTCTCCAAAGCGATGAGTGGTTACAACTCAGCATAAAATTAACAGGAGCTGGGTGTCCTCTACTTCTTAAAAAATGAAGTTCAAGGTGTCCCGAACAAGAAACCAAATAAATCAGCACCTAAAAGCAGAGGATGCTTTTCACCCTTCAAATTTTCAAAATCTCTGGTTCCAGCTCGAGCTTGGGAAACCCTGGGATCCTGCCCCTGCCTGGCCGAAAGGCAATTCCTATTTATATTTTGTAACAGCAGAATGAATCAGAGAGATGCTGTCCGTTTGGTTTCTTAAGCTGGTCCCCAGCATTTCGGAGGTCGTGGAACACTTGCAGGATGACAGGGCAAGAAATCGTTCGATGCGGCTCAATGCACCGCGCCAGCTTAGCCCAGGGATGTCGCTCACACAGCTGATCCATTTTCATAGAATCATAGAATCATAGAATGGTTTAGGTTGGAAAGGACCTTGAAGATCATCGAGTTCCAACCCCCCTGCCATAGGCAGGGACACCTCCCACCAGACCAGGTTGCCCAAGGCCACGTCCAGCCTGGCCTTGAACACCTCCAGGGATGGGGCCTCAACAACCTCTCTGGGCAACCTGGGACAGTGCCTCACCACCCTCAAAGTGAAAAACTTCTTCCTAATGTTCAATCTAAACCTGCCCTCTTCCAGTTTGAAGCCATTTCCCCTCGTCCTATCACTACATGCCCTAGTACAAAGTCCTTCCCCAGCTCTCCTGTAGGCCCCCTTTAGGGACTGGAAGGCTGCAATAAGATCTTCCCGGAGCCTTCTCTTCTCCAGGCTGAACAGCCCCAACTCCTTCAGCCTCTCCTCATAGGAGAGGTGCTCCAGCCCTCGGATCAATGTCCGGATTTTGTTCCATGTCATTGTGGGTGAGTAAATCGGAGGCGGCTTTTCGCTTTGCAAAGCCCGTGTCATCCCTTTCGGTGTTCCCCCACGCACTGCGATGAGTAAGCTCCAGCTCAGCTTCTTCACGTGGGTCTCCTGGACTCGGAGAGGGCGATGCTGCCGAGTCAAACTGCGAGTGTGGTTCGGGTTCTGATTTGACACGGCGGGACTGCTCTCAACCTGCCCAGCACAAGCGAAAAGAAAGTTTGTCTAAGTTTTGCCTCTGCTGGGAGACAGGTCCTGGTGCGCAAGATATTCTCCAGACTCGGCTAAACCGCTTTCCACATGCACAGTTGTGTTTCCGCAAAGACAACGGGCCTTTGCCGTAATAGGCTGCACCAAATAGCTGACGATTTGAGATCAATTCGCCACGGATGGTTTTTGAGCTGGCGTTCAGCTCATTTCCAGGCAGCTGCACATTGTTGTAATTTGCTAACGGTGTCACAAATGCTACTTTTTCCTTTTCCTTCTGACAGCCCCTCTGAATTACAATAACTCCTTTAATTTCTGAACAAGTCCCCTCTCTTGCAGCCATCGCCACCTCAAAGAGCAGCGAGAGCACCTCCCCTTTGCAATTTCCCTTTCCCTCTTAACCTTGACCTGTAATATGCTGAAAGTTGTTACTGAAAACCACCTTGATCAGAAATGACATTATAAAAACCTGCTCAGCCAGACGCAGCAAAAACCCCGGCAGCGATAAAGATTCCCAGAGCCGCCAATTTTGAGTTACCGACCTGCCCTGTCTTGGAATATGGAGTTGACTGCTTCAAGGTAGTAGCTATTAAGTTTGGTTTGCTTGCTTTCGGAGCGACTGTGCTTTGTTAAAAAAACCCCCAAAAACGTGGCTGAGTATCGCTGTGTGTCAAAATCCCGAGCAGAGAGATGCTTCCTGAGCCGGGCTGTGGGAGCAGCAGTGGGGGCCGGACTTTGCCAAAGGCACATTTATTTGAAGGGACGGTTGAGTTTCGGTGACTTGAATTCTGCTTTGCAGCCATGCACCTGAGAGGAGAAGCCCAGCTCAGAGCCCTCAGGCCCTTCGGAGATGAGGGTTTGTGGTTTGAACTCAGCTCACGCCTAAAAAAACCCACCGCTTACGTGAAACCGGCTCCTAACGGTGTGGCTTTGCAGAGTGAGGCTGCAAAGGGAACCTGGACACAAGGCTGAGCGTTGGTTCCCGTGCACAAATTAAGCGGGATGTGGACACCACAATTTGGTAAAGTTCTTGAAAAGTTGCGGGTTCCCCCCTCCCCCCCTTAAAATCTTTATTGTCTCTGGGAATGCTTTGCTTAAGCCTTTTCCAGACTGGGTGGTGAATTCACAGACCCCATTAGCGGGAGATCCTTGACCCGGAAGGTTACGATGAACATCTGATTATGTGAATCCTCCTTCCACCCAGCCAAAGGGCATTTGTGTATACCGAATTTTATAAGAGTTAACTTTTGGAAGGACTGGAGCCTGGAAATCGAAAGAGCTTTAATGGGTTCTGCTTGAAGCTTTTATTTACTGCAAACTCGAGTAATCAAGGTCCAAAGTTGTGGTGGAAACAATCTATTTATTGCAGTGGATAGAGACTCCAACCCTCAGCTTGTGTTCAACCTGAACTCCTCCGGTCTGCATGCGTTGGCAGTGAATGAACTGCTCTCAGTTTCTGGTCTTCGAGCTCTGGAATTCTTTTCGATCCCGGAGATAAGAAAAAAGTCTTCTAAACAGATGCGTCATGCCTGCCTAATTTTCCATTAAAAACAGAGAAGATATTTAACTCTCTCCTATCGGGAGGCGTGTGTGAAAAAGCCATGCTTTCTTGGCGCCAAAATCTGTCCTATTAGTGGAGATACCGTGGAGACCTTGGAGTATCCATCCCCGTAAACATCATTAGTCGTGGAAAAGCCATTCATTAGTAACAGGCAATATGTTCTTCTATCCTCTCCTCTGAAGAATAGGCAGTGCTATCTAAATAAGCTGTTTCCTGAGAAGTTACTCAAAGTTACTGCTGTAGCTGTAGGCCAACTCTCCTCCCCCAGGAGCCGGACAGAAACAAAGCTCTGAGAGAGGAAAGAGCCGCTCTTTAGTCCAGCAAACTGTGCCATTCCTCTGAAGTTCTTCCTTTCTCCTCAGCCTCCTGGTTAATGCCCTCCCTGCTTGTTTTTCACCTTTCGTCATCCTCAAAACCATCGATTTCCATGCCTACACCTGAGCTGAAGGCGCCAGTGCCCCGACACCCCTCTGTGCTCTTGGCTTGCCCAAACGCAGCTGCAAAAATTCTCTCTGACATCCCTCCTAACCCTCTTCAGTTTCCCCTTGCTGGCTTCCCATGACCTCCTGCGATAATTCTGCATTCCTTGTCCTCCTCCTTCACCATCCTGCATAGTACCTTTTTCTTCAACAGCCAAGAAACTACAACCAGCCATCTTCTCGCAGGCTTTGTCCTGGACCACCCTGGCAGCAAGGAGCTGGTACTGGAGGGGGAAAATTGGGAACAGCCTCTCCAAATGCCTGAGTGACAGCAGTGTTGTGGAAAAATCCTTCCTGTTCGCTTCTTGGCAAGGAGGGACTAATTTGTGGGATGCTGTCTCCAGCGGGCTGGTGGAAACCTGCTCTGATGGTGCAGGAGGGTGCGCTTGGAGGAAGGCGTCTACGCTTCTTTGAGTCTTGCCCTCTGCTATGTGTTACCAGCACTTAATTACACCTTATACATTAGAAACGCTCCCTTGCCCTCAACAGTCCACTTCAGGAGGTGTTTTGGACAACATGTCAAAGCAGGAAAGACTCTCAGAGGAGAGGGCAGATGTAAGGATGCAGATGGGTGTTCCTGTGCTGTCTTTCAGGCCAGACCCATAGCCAGGATTTTAATTTCTTAGACTTGTTAATTATCTCTATTTTAAAAAAACAAGCGTGCTGGCTTCTGCGTGGTCATATTCCAACGGGAGCGATTTGTTTTGGCTTTCCCTAAATGCCACCTATGATCTCAGCTGGCTATCGCGGCCTCTCCTTCCTTCCCCTCCAGTTGCTATCAGATCTCCAGCAGCTTTCCACTGAGGACTTTGGGCTGTCAGAGTGGCATTCCTCACTTCTGCTAGTTAATATTTCTAGCACAGTTGGGTTTTCTAGAAATGCAGAAAAATTAGAGTGCTAACTGGATTCTCACCGCGTAGGAGACGATAGGAAATAATTACGTTTGGTGCGATGCATGTTTTGTAGCACCTATTCAGCGTTTGCTATCAGGTATCAAATGGATCCAAGATGCAAATCCAAGCAGAAGAGGAATAAAACGTATTAGGTAAACCCCTGGACCACCAAGTGAAGAGGATTTAATGTGTATAATAAACTGCCTGTGTATCATTTATCACGGCTACACAGTGATTGCCTGGGGCTGATGATGGACACCATAAGTTGCAAAAATATAATGACGTGTCGCGTAACAGACCGCAGGTGTCCGTTGCGGGGAGCCGGGGGGAAATCAACCTGACAGGCTTAAGAAAGCGGCTTGTGCTGGCATCCGCACGGACCCCCGGGCGCCCGGGCTCGTCCTCCGCCTGCCGCATCGCTCTCCCAATTTCCTGGTGGGAGGGCTCTGCTGAAAGGCTTCTTTCTTCCTTCCCGACATGGATGATCCCACCTCTTCGGGCAGCCTCTGTTTTCCTTTGGAAACGGGAACAGCTGGGGCAGATCTCTCCTGCTCCAAGGGGAGCGGGCTGCGGCCGAGCCCCCCCTGCCCTCCCCTGCACCTTGCTCCCGGGCGGGAGAGAGCGAGAAACCTTGCAAGAAACCTTGCATTTCCCCCAAAAGCTCCATCACCTTGGGGAGCAGCTCAAACTGGGGGACACACACGCGTCCCCATGGGGGTAGCCCTGTCCGAGGGGCTCGAGGGATGATGGTTTCAGCAGAGCCCCTGTTTTGTGGCTCCTCAGTCCATCCTTGAGCATCTCCGTTATTGGAGAGCCCCTGACCTCCCCTGGCAGGTTTCTCCATTGTCTGCCTGACCTCACCATTATAAAGCATTTCCTACTATTTAGCCCAATGTTTTTCTTTCTTAATTTTAGGCCATTAGTGCTTGTTCTTACCAAAATTTACTACTGAAAATTACTCTGCCTCCTCCCTTCCTCTCGCTTGACGGATGGCTATGGAGTGACCCTCCAGGATTTATATCTCCAGTGGCGAGGCAGGACTCCTCTCCTTTCTTAATCCCCTCAAGGCCATAGGAAAATAAAGCCGTTGTCTTTAAATCTGGATCTGTTACAACCTCTGTCTCAAAGTAGTGATATTCTCCACCTCGCTGGAGTTCAGCTGTATTTGCTTTCACAGCTCTGTCCCAGAAAGTCCAGGAATGAACTGTCAAAGATGCTTAATTTTTCACCAGGGATTTAGAAACGCATTATATTGCCTCATGGTACACCACCTAGAGATGTATTTATCTTCTTTATTTTTCATTTAACTTCTTTATTTTTCTTTTATTTTTTATTTTTTTTCCTATGCATAGAATACAACCAGATAGAGGGGAAAAGTTTCCTTTTCCTCCTTTAATTTAGACCTATATGAATAATACCTTTTTTTTTTGCTTGAGCAAAAAAAATGGAAAAAAAAAAAGGAAATCATTTGGTGAGCAAAACACCTATTCTGTTAGTTTTCGTGTTATTAATAATTTTAATTCTCTTTGGCTGTTAAATTTTTGAAAAACTCCTAAATAATAAAAAAAATATCATTCAATGTGAGAGTTAATGGAGTAAATGTCCTCTTTTTCTGCTGGTATGAAACATGAAATTGATGTGAATGAAAACTTCCTAGACCCAAATTTCAAAATGTTGTTGTTCGGCAGATGAAATAACCTGACAAATAGTTTCTCCTGACTACACTTGGGAGTTTCCACTTGAAGGGATGGCAGTTGGTATCTACTTCCATTTGTGATATGCGACCAAGGAAGACTGTGGTCCAGCAACGAAGAGGTGGTGCGATGGAGGAACCCTCCTAGAAAGCATCATTGCCACCATCACTCTCCCCAGCCAAGACCTGGCGCCCTGGTCTTGCCCTGCCCCACAGGACCCACAGAGATCCTTTCTCACCTGCTCGAATGGAATATGTTGGAGATGTTTGCAGACGTTGTGGTTGGGCTCCTCTGAGCAAACATCATCCAAGGTCCTGCTTGGGCACCAGGGTGGGAGAAGTCTCCTGTGCTTCTCCCAGGCTTGCAAGTCTGGGATAGGGAGGGTACGACTCTACTCTGACCGTGGGAGAAGGGTTAATATTAGAAGATGGGCTTAAGCGTGGGGAAAAGGAACTTGAATGTGAGTTTGGGGTGTTTTCTTTGGAGCCCTGCCCTCAACATGGCTCCTGCATGGTGCAGAGCTTGCAGGGCTGCCGGACGTGAAGGCATGAGTGGCTGTTTCCTCGGCTAGCACAGGCTGCCTCCTGCTTGGAGAGTTTATTTCTGGGTTGTTTCAGCCTTTCACCTCCGAGAGGCGTTTCCTCCCTATTCTGCTTGCGAGGAGTGAGAAGGGAGCGAGGAGGAAGAGGCAGCAGCTCCAGAGATGGGATTCAAAAAGAGCCAGGAGCCCACCTGAGAGGTTAGAAATCAGGGCTCTGACTCTGGTCACCAAACGTAGAGTTGCTGCCAATTTGCAACATTTTCCCTTAAACGTAGACGCTGAAGATTTAATGGAAAGAGAGGTCAGGCTTTGACCTGACCACTGAGCAGGGTGACAGAGATGGCTCCTTCATGTCCTCTCGAGGGTTTTGTTAGTCTAAAGTTTAGTCCCAACGTCAGATGATGCATTTTCCAGGGAAGCTAATGGATTTGCTTGCACCGCGGCGGAGTGGTTGGCGGGGGTGGGAGGGTGACTCTTTCGTGAGAGACAAATTACTTCCTCTTGACAAGCAGCTCTGTTTTAACTAGGAAAGTGATGGATGAGTCCCAAGTAAAGACTTGCACAGGCAAACTAACATGCAAACTTCACGTTGTCAGAGATCCAAAATCACAACAAAAATCCCAACCACCAACGAAAAACTGAAACCCCGCGATGGTGGGCAGGGCTGTGAACTGGTCTGTAGAGGGAGACTTCGAGTCAAGTCTCCTGCATCACCCACCAGGCAAGAGGACGTGGGCGGACGCCAAAGGGAGAGACGCTTGAGCTTGGGAGGCCTTCACAGAAGAGAGGTTATGGATTTGTCTCCAAAAGAACCTTGCTCAAGTTAAACCAAAGCCTTCCTGTGGCATGGGGAACCGCAGCCTTATCCTTCCGCCCCTGCCGTTGTCCCTCCCAGACTATTGTTTTGATTTTCCTTGGCATTCTCCAGCGTGGCAGCAAAACTTGGCCACCATGTTTCGCCTCACATTTTTCTTCTGTGCTTACCTTTACAAAAGAAAAAGGCTTNTTTTTTTTTTTTTTAATATGTATATATAAATACTTGGCAAGTGCTGGGCACAGCGGCTGCATCCAAGTTCCTGTTGTTAGCTCGGGGCAGTTGTATATCACGCTGTCGCATCTGGGAGCCCAAATCCAGACTCTGGACTCCACTGTGCTGGGTGGAGACCCAAAAGATGGAGCGAAGAGCTGCAATTAAAGCCTGACGGTCCCCGATGGGGGGATGCGAAGGCAAAAGGTGATTGTAGCCTCCTCTCTTCCCTGTCAACGTGAGATGCTAACTGGGAATGGTGTTGAGAGCCGTCAGAGCAGGACCCTGGGGTAAACCATCCCAGCGAGGGGAAGACATAGGGATGATGACCTGGAGGAAAGGAGGTCCTCGCCACCAGGACTGGTTGGAGAAACAGCACTGAAGGAAGGGTTTGCTCAATCCTGGACAATTCTGTTTCTTGTATAAAGCTCCAGCTGGAAAGAACATCTGTGTCGAAAGGCAAAATGTTAACTTGGGACCTTGTGCAATGCCATGGAGAGCGGTGAGAGCAGGGGGAGGTGGTGCCCAAAGGGAACAAGAACGCTCCCTCGCCGCGGGCACCGAGCATCCTGCCAAGGGCAGTCACTGCACGTGGTTCCCTCAGTCCCTTCCTCCGCCTTCCCCTCCACAGCCCCAGATAAAGCCCGGGATGTTTATAGACCTTAATACAATAGTTCCCACAATGGCCAGGCGATACGTGAAGACGTAAGCCGCCTGGCTGGCTCGTCTTGGATATTGGAAAGCTTCCATAGCTCAGGTCCGGTTGTCAGCGACAGAGCTCCTTATCACTTCACTGCCGAGGATCCAGGGATCCGACCTATTTTTACTGATGGTTTTATTTATACCTTCAGTGGCGGCGGGGGGGGAGGGGGGGGATAAATAAGTACGTCACCTTCTGTGATGGCGTTGAGGCTCGTTGTGTTGTTTAATGCTGGAAAGCCTCTCACCTGCCTCCTTCCAATGTAGCTACGCCTGTTCGTTTCCAGAATTAATTGCTGATCTTATTGACTGCGAGAAGGACAGCTGAGATGGCAAGTTATTTTCTTACGTGACTGTTAAGTGCCATCTTTGCAAGGGAAAGACGAATGGCAGTACTGAAGCTGTAGGCTTGATTTATGGATATTAAACACTTTATAGCAATTTGTTATCACTTTCATTCCTCTCTGTTCCTCCTTCAGATGTTGGCTGAGCTGGAATAAGAGGGGTGGGGAGGGATGGGGAAACAGCGGGCTTCAAACCGTCATAGCTCTTGGAGAATGACGGCTCTTTGCAGGCTTGGGCAAACTTGATTTTTGGGAACCTTTGCCTGGGCTCCCTTTTAAAGGGTGTCAGCAGCTTATCTCCCTCCTGCCAATCTGCTCCCAGGCACGCATCCCTGCTCAGAGCGGGGAAGCTCTGCGCACAGATGTCTCCTGTTGGGTGTTATCTGCAGCCCAGGTATGGCAGAGCCGGCCGTATCCCTGCGGCTGCCCTCACTGCGACCTGCATGGACCACCCTGCGACCGGGCTGAGCCCACCTCCGCCGGCTTCTGCCAGCAGCAGGCAGCCCCCCCCAACCCCTCAAAAAATGCCGAGCATCCCTCCGCCCCACACCCCCCTCCCCACAGCCACCTGCGTGCTTAGCCAGACTTCTCCCAAACGCATTTCTCTTTAAAAGCCCAGATTAGTCTAAAATTCTATTTGAGATAAAACCCGGCCCTTTATCAGCAAGCGCATCCAGCCCCCACGCACTCCCGGTGCTCCGCAGGCTCCGGCCGTTGCCAGTTACCGCGGGGAGCGTTCCTGCTTTCCCATCAGCGCACCGAATCCATCACTGCCGGGGTTTTGTGGAGGGGAGCGATAAATCCGCCGAGGCGAGGGGTAGGTGAGACCCGAATTCTTCTCCACCACGCACTCGCCAGGGAATGCGTGTGCGCCGACGTGCGAGCCTCCTCTTCCAGGCAGTATTTCTCTTTCTCAAGGGATTCCTGTTCTTTCTGACCATCATTTTATTTTTTTTTTTTTTTTTTTTTTTCCCTTTTTGCTTCACATTAACATGCCTATTTTGCTTTCAAGTGCTTCTCTCCCCTCTCCCACTAAGCTGGGCAAAGCTCCTTGCAAGGCTGCAGTGTAGTAACCGAGCTGGATCTCAAACGGGTGAAGGTTTTCCAGGGCAGAAATCAGACTACCGGGGCTGTAGGTTTCTTTACCAATGCTTAAAAGAAGACATTATTTCAAGAAGCTTTGGCAAACGGGGGAAGCTGGCGCAACAAACCCTCCCGGCACAGGAGGCGGTGACGGTTCTGGCTTGGAAAAGCCAAAATTGCTTTGAGCTGGGAGAAAAAGAGACACATTTAAAATAGAGGCTGTTTCCTTAAATCCCAGCCCAGCAAAATCCAGTCTCTACCAGCACTGGGACTGAGTCAAGTAAGATATATGGACGTTGTGGTTCGGGAAAGGGGTTTGTGGCATAGGAATACCTTCAGAGACAGCCCTGTGCTGTTTTAAAAGCCTCAGGTAATACGATAGTATAGGAGGAACAGCGGTAGCGTTCCCCTGGGGACAACCTTTAAATCCGCTGCGGTAAACGCGGCTGGGATTTGTGGGTCTCCTCGAACTGAACACTTTCAAGGCCAAAAAGGCGGTGAAAATCTTGCACGGGGTTTTGGTACGATGTATTGCATGGGTGCTCATTTCTAGCTGCTAACGTGACCCGCCGATTCTGCGTCTTTATCAATAAACACCAGCAGGAGATATTAAACCCAGCTGAGTTATGTCAGGGGGGTTATCAGAGGACAGACAGTAGTTCCTTTAGCCAGAACAGCGAAGGTCTTGGGGTTAAAAGCCAAGGGTCAGCACCGCCACTGCCTCATGTGGCATGGATTAAATCAAAAATTATCTTTGAGTGGCATTACTGCAAACTAGCCAAGAACATCCATCTGAAAGCTCAGCCGCCCCGAGCATAAATCACCTCTCCTGGAGGCTGGGTTGGATTTTAGGGGGTGACTTGCCTCTTCCAGCACCGCTCTTCGGTTATTGGTGTTGTAAATCCATTGTGGAAAGTCCCAGTGAGATTCACCGATTTAGGGGAAAATTTGATTTTTTTGGCTGGATCGGGTTTTTCAGGAGCATCGCTGGCTGCAGCTGGAAGCGAGGCTTTAAAAACGCTGAAACCTCTTGCTCAGCTCCATGAAAAGCAATTTCAGCCTCTGCCATCCCCAGCAATATTGCTGATCGCTCTCAAATTCACAGCTCTTCCCTTTCAATCAATACATTAATCATGGAAGAGACGACCCTGCATTTTATTTTACCTATTTCTCCAGGTTTGGTTATTTATTTTTTTTTTAAATTATGGATAGAAGCAAATTCCTCAGGCCACTTTTGACTCTCTAAACTTCCCCTTGCTCACAGCTCCTGTTTTAACTGGTGAAATTATGGCTGAGAATAGATTTTATTTCACTTCTGGCTAAGTTACTGGCATTGAAGGATCCAGCTCAAGCAAAAGTAATCCGATCTCATATAGTTTTGTTCTTGGATGCCTCCAAGAAACAAGCTGGGTTTAAATTTGTTTTCAGCTAACTGTAATGAGCAGGAATAAAAGTACGAGTGGCTGTAAATGTGCCCTGTGGGATGCAAGAAAACTTTTAAATGCCATTTCCAGAAAGCTCCAGCTGGTGGCAGCAGCAATTTTTTTTTTCCCGACAAAAGTAAAACTCGGAGAAAACTAAAAGGAAAAAAAAAAAAAGAAATCCCTAGAAATGATATCTACAAGCAATGTTCTGGAAATCTCAGGTGTGTTGCTCAAAAATGAGATAAAAAATATTTATTGCTTCCTTAAAACAGGAACAGGGGAGGGGGGATCCCCGCTGCATTTAAACTAACAGCAGAGAGACCTGATGACAGAGTGCCCTGGGACAGATGTGTCCGCGGAGAGGAGGTGTGCTGAAAGGGCACTTGAAAGCTTCCTTGGAGCTATCAGGTGCCATTAGGGATGTAATGACCCCCAAGGGAACCAGATTTCCACGGCAGCTCACATCTTCCCAGCGCTCCCTCCCTTGTGATACCCTAAAACCCCTTCCGCGGGCAGAACAAGAAGTGTTTTTCCTAGGATAACTGAGACGTAGACACACACAAGCCCATGCTGATGGGCTCTCAAGGTGCTCGCTCCGCAGGGGACATTTCCCGGCAAGGATGCCTGGATGCGGGCTCCAGCATCCCAGGGTAAGTCCGGCTCTGCCCAGAGCCTGGAGGCTATCGAGGGTGGCCTCTGGGCACGTGCTTTGCTTCCCACATGGATGTCCTTAAAGACTGTGGAGTTTTGTCTTTGTTTTCTTTTTTTTTTGGGGGGTTGACAGCGACACTGATTTGCTAATTCCTAATGCCAAAAGAAATAATTTCTGCCTTTCTGCACTTTTGCAGCGTGCAGCTCAGCTCTTTCTAGGCTGAAAAGACTCTGTGGAGAAGATGCTGCCTTTATTTTTGTCAGTTTTGCAACTGGCCCCCACCAAATAGCAATGAGTTATGTAATTGAAATGCTGTCGTTCTGGGGAGCGACAGTCCCACCTCGCAATCCTCACCAAACCACACAGCTCGACACACTCATGGGGAGACATTCGTGGGGTGGCAGAGACCGACCTCCTCCCAGGCTATCGGTGGTGGTTGGTGGAGTCATGTGCCCCCTAAACCCATTCGGAGGCGGCAGACCTCCAAAAAGGCCAAAGACAGGGAAAAAAATGACATGCAGAAACCCAGAGTGGGAGCAGGGTCGTGCCTGGCGAGACCCGGTGAAGATGGAGAGTGCGGGAGAAAGGGGGGGGGATCAGTAGAGGTTGGCCCCAGTCCAAAGCAGAAGGTTGGCTATCCCCTCTGAAATCATCTCTGTTTATGGGAGCACCTTTGGATGTACTTGATATCTGTGTAAATATCCCGTCTCTGTTCTCGGCCACAGCCGGGGGGTACTCTTCGTGTCTCCAAAGGCATGGCAGCCTTCACAAAACCGCTGGTGTTCCTCACTGCCGGAGGAGGAGGCCCAGGGCGGCTGAGATGGGGACGGCTGATGAAGTCCTCCACAGCAGCCTGGGAGCGTGGCAGTGTCCAGAGTGGTGGAAGTGATAAGGGTTAACAAAAAAAAAGCAGGTATTTAACTAGAGTGAGGAAAATCCTCAAAAGTCAGACTGACACTGAAAGGTTTGGAGCTATTGTCCTCTGGATAAATCAGTGCATCACCTCCGAGTTGTCTCTTAAATTGTGTAGGCAAGCTCTGAAAGGAGGGAGCAGCTTAGGCAGAATATTCAAATCATCTTTTCCCCTTTCCCTTGCCTTATTCCAGCTGTTTCTCAAAAGCTTGTGCCTTCCTCTAAACCCTCCTATGCTCCATGGCAGCGTACCCTTTGCAGGACATCTTGGCCTCTGCAGTCACCTGTCAGAAGCTTTTGTGCTCATGGGTTTAGGAGGGAGAACTACACTTTTCCGTCACCTGTTCTTCACTGCAAGTGGTAACACTGACCCAAAAGAAAAAAGAAAAGAAAAGAAAAAGTAAACCCTGTTACTCTGATATAATACAAATCTGACTCCTCTTAAGGCTTCGAAATTCCCCAAAAGGACCGTCCCTAATGGAAAGCAACCATGTCTGCCTCATCAAGCCTTTGGTGAGCATGATTTGTCAGTGCCAGGCTGGTGAGGACCTCCAGTCCTGGCCAAGAGGTTATGGCTTGATCCCTGGGAACTCCATTTGTCCGTGCTCTGCCCTGGCTGCCCAAGAACCTCTCTGAAAGGGGTCTGCTCCACTACCTGAGTTAAGGGAGTTGCTTTGTATGCTTGGCATGGTTTTCTTTTATTCTTGCTCTTCCAGTCTGGGGGGAAGTGGAGGCT
This sequence comes from Anarhynchus alexandrinus, assembly GCA_008711295.1. Lineage (NCBI taxonomy): Eukaryota > Metazoa > Chordata > Aves > Charadriiformes > Charadriidae > Anarhynchus > Anarhynchus alexandrinus. Next base: position 6,628,176 of record VUYV01000007.1, on the reverse strand, counting down.
GAGTGTCATAGGAAGCCACCGCAGACTCTTGCAACAGCTTGAAGTTTTGTCCAACGCTGGGCCCCCCATTTCAAGAGGGATATTGATAACCTGGAGAGGATCCAGCACAGGTCTCCCAGCATTACCGGGGGCTTGCATGGCTTGTGAGGGGAGGTTGGGATGCTGGACTTTTCCAGATGCATGAAAAAGAGGTGAGCAGGTTTGCTGCTAGCCTACAGCAGCTTGAAGAGGAGTTATGAAGATGATGGAGCCAAGCTCTGCTTGGAAACAGCAGAATCACAAAGGACAGTGGCCACTGTTTCAAGATGGGCTTTAGAAACAAATTCTTCACCAGGAGGGTGATGCAGCCCTGGAACAGGTCCCTGAGAGGTCAAGAAAGCCCTGTCCTCACAGGTAGACAATGACCTCATTCAGGTGACAGTGTGCCTTTGGACTAGAGACCCCCAGAGGCCCCTTCCAAGCAACATCTCTGAGTCAATAATTCCTTCCAATCAATTGTCTCCTCTCCTCCCTCTTTTCTCTCTCTCACCTGTTAACATCTCAACCTCTTTGGTAGGATATCTCTATTTGCATAAATTACGGCACCGCCACAACCAGGTCTTGTTGTCAGCCTCCAGTTACACCTACACCACTAAATAATATTTTGGTTTGTCTTCCTATGCAGCCAGGCTGTCTGGGAAGGACTTATTCTTGGTGTTTTTACTCTAATCTTTGCATCCTTTGGGGAATACCTCTGTGGAAAACAAACGTTGCTTTACCATTGGCACTGTTTCACTCCCGGAGGAGATTGGAGAGAATTTTGGAGCTCTCTTAACATGCAGTCACAATCATGGCTTCTGTGATTGAGTCGTTTCTCTCTAAATAAGTAAATTAACTCTAATACCCTTATTTGCTATCAACCTTATAAAGCATAATAAAAGCCAGATGTCTTTTCCTTAACCTGATGTACTATAGAGGTTCAATGGATTATTTTTTCCAGACTTTATGAAAGTGATTTTGCATTCTCGTTGTTTCCTCTGGTGAATTCATTGCAGAATCTGATGAGAAGAAATTCGGAAATGTATCAAAATGGAAAAACCTGGTATCATATGGATACAGGTCTCAGCTGGGGGAGAACCAACCTTCCTCTCTCCACGTCTCGTCCTGTGCAGTGAGTGGGTGGTTTTGAAGCAGGGAGCGTCTCTCTGGACCCAAGGAGATGGTTAATGATTGATTGATTTAAATTCAAATGGGTGCAAAAGGGTTCTCCAAAGCTGCTAAATAAGAGTCCTCACCCCCAAGAACCTCCTGAACAGCCTGTCTCTTCCAGCTCCCCTGGTCACATCAGAGAAGAAGTCACCCAGGACCAGAGCCACAGAGAGGATCTGGTGCCTGATGCTGGTTGATTGATTTCAGCGATGGCTGGGGGCTTACACAGCTTTGTGGTTTGAAGGCTGTGGTGCTTGGCAAGACTGGAGCCAAAATTATGAAAAAAATAGCAGCTCTATCATTTTCTGCAATTTCCTTTTCCTTTGGGTGAGTTCAGCTGAATTGCGAGACGGACTTTGCGTGAAGAAGGAGGACTGAAGACCATACGATGCTCTGTCTTTAGTCCCTTCGTGCTCCAATGCAGGTGACAGTCTCCATTCAGGTCCCTGCAAAACGAGCACGAGCTCCCTCTGCCACGCTAAGCTATCAAAAGCCTGAAACCTATACCCAGCTACCTCGCCGCTCCACCTCATTAGGTATGGGGAAAGCACGCAAAAACTGTAATCCCGCCTAAAAACACCGCTTGGGATTGAGTTACCTGCCTCAAGCCTGCTGCCGACAAGAGAGGAGGGACAGCCAGCCACAGGGGATAGCAAAGCCATGTCCACAAGATCTACAGAAGGTAGAGGTCGGCGGTTGCAACAGATGGATCTTGCTTCTCGTGGGTAGCCCCAACGCAGGAGGAGCTGCGATGGTAGAGGACTCCCCCGAGATCATAGTTGTGTCCATAGGGATGATGCTGGCACAGGGATGCGAGCGGTGGGCGTGATGGAGCGTTGGGGCTCAGGTCTGCAGAGACAGCCCAGCAGCGTGGTCGGCAGGTACGGGAGAGGGTGGAGAGGAGCTGGGACATTTCCTATTTATTTCATTTGCCTTCTTTCAAAACATCTGCGAAATGAAAGGACCCTGTTCTGCAACTGTACCCCTGTGAGCCGTGGGACCTGTCCATTGAGTAATTTTGACTTCCAATTAAACTAAATATTGTTTTTACGGAAATAGCTTTTTCTCCAGCTGGGGTGATAACACAGTCATGATGTTTGGATGAGGTTTCTAGTGAAGCAATTTGGGGTTTCATGTCATTTACCGAGAGTCAAGCTAGTTCCTCATCCAAAATCATAATAAACAGGCAACGCATACCACATAGCTGCTCTCCGGAGCTCAAGCAACCTGCGTTCAGGCACTCTTCTTCAATAACTCATCCATATATGGCTTCTGCTTTGGGGTCAGTTTCCTTGACTGTATCTCCTGCATAATACTCCGATTCATACGTCCATGGGCATACTGCAAAATGCGAGCCCAGGCAGAACAAAACCACCAAATTTCATGACTCGGAGCTGTCATTTCTTCCTGTGATTATATACTGTGAGTGCCACCAGAATATAAAGAAATTGCTTTTTCTTGCTGCACTAACATCACATTTTAGCAGCGTTGGGACTGGTAGAAGGTGATGCTGAGTCAAGATTTGTCCTGAAACACCTATCGGCCAGCAAGACTGTTCTTTTCTTAATTTTAGCCTGATATATTAAAAATAAAACCATGTAGAGACCAGCGTGCTGACCTGGCAGTGGTTTGAGTAACCGTTTCCAGCTTTGCTCAGCCGATGCTCTAAGACAATGCAAATTTTGTAACCACACCGACATAAATTCCCTCCTTTTTGCGTCCTTTCGCTCCGAGAGCACAAACGAGGCTGCTGGTAGAGTTTCATACTCCTGATTTGTACAAATCATGTAAAGCTTACGAGTGTGTCAGATGGCATTATGGTAAGCCCCTCTGCCTATCTGATTTTTCTGCACGCTGTGGATTTCCCCGTATCAATAACTCCAGGCATGAAACGCCCATCCATCAAGCCAACCTCCTGCCTTTTAAATTAGAAAAAGGAACGGACAAACCTCTGCATTAAAATTATAGGTGTCTCCGTGGTACTGCAGAGGAGTTAAGGGCTTAATCTGTTGAAGAAAGGTCGAGTCCGAAAGCCCGCTGTGCAAAATTGTGCGAGATGTCAGAGCAATTTGTACCGAAACCCCGGCACGGGTCCTGCTGGAGGATGCACAGTCCTTCCTCTAAAGGAGAATTAGTGGGAATCAGTTGTTTTAAGCTATGACCCCTTCGCTCGGCACATGCTACTGTCTTCCTTGAACCATGCGAAGCTCCGTCCGTGCCCGTGGCTTTTAAACACAACATTTATTATCCTTCGCCCCCCCCAGATTAGGGGGATCCCTCCGATGGACGGCCCAGAGCAAGGCACACACACGGCATCTGGTTTTCATGTTCAATCTCATCCCTTTTACTTCGCCGTGAGGGAAGGCTCAAGTGACAACAGAACAATGCTCGCCCTGCAGACTGACTAATTAGGCTGCATCTGGAGCTAATTAAATGTGGAGTCGCCCGCAAGGAGAGTACTCTCCTTATCATACCAGCAGCAGGGGCGAGACAGAAGAAAAATCGCTGATGATATGCCTCGTTTTTTCTTGCAAGCAATTTAAACAAGGCAAAGGAGATCAGAGCGGACGGGCATTTTCCCCTTAGCAGAAACGGGAGCAGGACTGGTCCCGGGATGATGAAGCAGGGTATTTTCGGGGGGTTGGGAAGGTGGGAGCTGGAGATATTTCAAACACAAGAACAATTAAATGAGATCGTGTTTGAACTGTTGCTTCTGTGCGTAATGTATGGTCGTGAAGATACCTCTTCAGCATTAATATCATTTAATATTCTAGTTTCTGATACTCGGTGGCACACGTAATTAAAGCAAGCTGACCTTTACCAGATGAAATATGCTCTGATTTCTTCTTTTTTTTAACTATAAAAAGGAGTTTTTATTGTTAAATGTTCTAATCTCAGTTTTGTTTGGCCGAAGCTGGGAGAAACATGGTTTCCATTGCTTTATCAGTCACTAATTAGTATGAGGCTGCACATTTTTTAATAGCTGGACAGTTTTATTTTGTGACCTTGGGAAGCGAGTGAATTCTTTCGAAGGTCCAGAAAGTCCAGGGTACGGAGAGGCCTATGGGTTTAAACATAAAGTAGCAGGGTTTATTTTTGATGCCTATATTTTTCATCGTAACACTTGAAATGGTAATAAAGGGAGAGAAATCCTCCAAACTCCAGAGATAAATTTGTCATGACTTGGTTCAGAACAGTAAATTATTTTTAGATCAATTTTAGCTTCTCTTTCCTGGCCTGGAAACATTTCACTTCCAGGATGGACAATGTTTTAACTGCATATTCTCAGAGAGTCTCATAGAGACTTTTTGACTGTTGTTTTGGTTTTTTTTTCTTTTTGTTGTCTTTTTGCCTAGGAGCCACCATCAAGAGGCTGTGAATGTTAGAAAGTGCCATTTCAGTCCATTTTGGTGAGATGCGCACTTGAGTTTCTGCCAGAGCTCGCTCAGGATCCGGACCTACGAATGGCTCTTTGTGCCTCCTCCAAATTCTCCTCCCCATGCTGGGAATGTCCGTCTCTGAACATTACGCCTATCATGCTGATGGAAAAGTCCCAAAGACAGAGAAATCCCCCCAAATGGGTGATTTATGTATTTTGTTTAACATATTATACATCAAACTTGTTTAATCTTTTGAGTTTTTGTCCCACTGCAGAGTCATAAACAAAGAGCTCCAGAAGCCCTCTGCTCCCAGCCCACCGAGACCAAGTCTGGGCACCAAAGCTGCTGCTGGGCTCTTGGCTTGACCTCCACGTGCTTCCTTCCCCTCGCCCTTCCCTTCTTCATTGCGGTCCAGGCGCTTCTTCCTCTGCCCTGCATTGGGTGTTACCCCCGGGGACAGCCTGGACACCCACCCAGACGCTCGCCCCGAGCTTGGGGGTCTTTGGCAGAAGCAGGAGGTCACGGGCAACCGGAGGAGGCAGGAGGTTGCCTTGGAAGTGAAGAAAACACCGTCAGTCTACCAAAAGCCTTCCTAAAGGAATTTATTAGCTGTCCTGTGCTGTTGGCATCTGCAAGGAGTGGAGGCATGGGGAAAGGAAAGCTCTTTTACGACTGGAACGCCAGGCTGTGGTTGAGGAGTTAGGCTCGGCTGAGCATCCAGATGCTCCCGCTCAAGGAGGGCAGATGCTCTGCGGAGCCCCCACCCTCACTGCCTTTCGTCGCTCGGCTCAGGAATAAAACCTTTTGCATGTGGTTTCGAGCAGTTTGATGTCCAGCTCCAGCCTGCAGCGGAGGAAGGAAAGATGTTCCCGTGGGTGCTTTGCATCCATGCAAAACTATTTGATCTTTTCTGAATTTCAAAGATTTGGGATGCCCCTTTTCTTTGAGAGAAGGAGAGGGGAAGGGGAGAGGAGCTGGGACATCCCGGGCAGCTCTTCCAGTCCTTGGTCCTCGTCTTGAAATGGAGAAGTGACATGTAGGAGCGAAATGATGACTTGATTTGTGGTCTGTGTGGTTTAACAAGCAGCTTATGTGGATTGCTATTGCATAAGTGGGGAACACAGGCTGGAGTTCGGTCTCGGTGACTTTCTTTGCGATCCCAGACCTCGTCAGCCTCAAAATTTAAGGATTCTGGCACAATTTGTAATCTTAAACTACGGAGTTTCGTGAACACAGGACTCGAGGAGCGGATGGTTCAAGTTTTAGGCAAATGGTGTGTGTGTGGGAGTGAAAGGTCACCTTAGGCTTATCTCTAAATAAACCCAGGAAACTCAAAATCAGCTCCTTTTTTTGTCCCACACAGGCTGGCGAATGGGCAAACCAGTGTGGATGGCTTTTTTTTTTAATATACAAATGCTCCCCACTGAAGCATGAACTCAAATATTAGCTTTCCACCTAGCAAGACTAGACAGAAGCAGGGAAAAGCCACGTCTGTTTCTTATCCTTGATGCAGGGAAACTATTTAAATCTGCTAATTTTTTTTTTTCAGTGCTGCATAGGAGTGTTTACTTTATTTGGGGGGGGTCAGGGGGCTAATGAATGCAGGCTTTAGTGAAACCCACCTCATTGTAATTTTCTCAAACTCCATCAAAACATCCCTTTCTCTCGCTGCCTTTTCAAAAAGAGCCTTTTTTTTTCCCCTCCCTCCCCCGTGTTTCTGCATGTTGTGATTTCACTGAGGCTTCCAATGGTCTTCAACAGTTCATTTATGCCGGGAGCCTTCTATAAACTGTACAGCCATGGTCTCCTCGCCCGGCCACCCACCAAACCAGCCTGTCTAAACAGCATCTGTCTACATCCCAGACACATCGAGCGAGTTAAAAATGGACCGAATCCAGCTTCTTTCTCCCCCCCCCCCCCCCCTCTTTCTGCCCTCCTGCGAAGCCAGGGTGGGAGTCAAGGAGGGGGCAGCGGGTGTGCTGCCCTGGATCTGGAAGGGTTGGGGTGCTCTTCTTGCACCCCTGATGCTGTTTCCCCTCCTGGATTTGTTTGGTGAGCTGTGCGAGACCTCCATCCCTCAACGCCGGCGTTAGTCCTACCAAATCTCCCCATCGCTAGCAGATGCATTATTAGTGACGGGAGCCTATTTAAGCTTAATCCCAAATGCATTACCTAGTGAGTTTTACTTGGCTTTTTGACTTAAGGTATTGGAGGTTATTACCTCTGGTATGCAGGCGTTGCTCTGAAGAATCTCCCCGGCGAACGGCTCCATTTGGTGAGAGGGCAGGGATGGACGGGGTTTTCCTTGCTCATACAATTTGGACACATTTTTGAAAGATTAAGTCACATCAGCCGCTTGAAAGTCTCGGTTACCCATCGAGTGTGACAGCACGAAACCCATTCCACCTCCAAAGAGCCTTGCTCCACGCAGAGCTGAGGAAGAACCTGAAAAAATTAAGACAGGGGCTAATTTTGCTTGACAGCTTGGCAGGGTTTGTGTTTGCCAAAACCATGCTTTTCCTCCCCTTCACCCTGCAACATTGTCAGAAAATATGAATCCCTGGTGAAAGAAACTGCCCGCTGCGGTCACCCGGCGTTTGCATGAGGTTTGTTCACATCCGTGTCAACACGGTGGATGCGGCAGAAAGCAGATTGCCAAGGGCTTGTTTAGGCTTCAGTCCTGGAAAGGTGTCATCTCTCTTAATTAGGGAAGCTGTCGTTACAGGTGGATGGTATTTAAGGGAGAAAAGGTCATTTTTGTTGGCTGTCAAAGCCCGGGCTCAAAAATAGTAATTGGGTAACGAAATGCAAGTTTCAGGTCTGTTGGAGTCATCAGTGAGACTGCCCCTGGGTTCAACAGAGCCCGGCGTTGCAACGTATTTGTTGAATATAGCCTAGGAGAGCTTTGATTTTCCTTAACGTTTAGTTTTTCAAGAGAAAATGTAAACTTCTGGGATGATGCATGCAACAGGTTTGCCTTTTGCCATCTATCAAATGCCAGCTCCCTCTGAAATAAAGCAAACCCGCAGTTTTCACATTTCTGTCCTGTTCGACTGAAGAAAGCAAACCAATGAAAAAGTAAAGATGAAATGGGAGGGAATGCCTCAGAGTGAAAACGCTCGTCTTGAAATAAAGCAGGAAAATAACACAAAAATGAAGAGAATTTAAAAAAAAAAAAAAAGACAGAGAAAATAGGAGAAAAAAACCCATTTAAATGCTAATCAGAGGGAGGGGATGGGTGGATAAACTCATGGCTTTATAGAGTGGGATCTCTAGGACAAACCCCTGAAGGATGTGTCCAGAGCAGGACCCTGGTTTAAGAGCTGTCCCCCACCCCCATGAGTGCTGTCCCTGCCTGGCTGGCAGCGTGGGACACTGGTGACAATTCCTCCAGTGCCCTCTGACACACCACAAAGAGCAGTCACCGCTGACGGCACCGTGCCAGGCTGCTGCTGCCCGGTGGCTTTGCTGGTGATGGCCGGATCATCTCCGAGACCTCCAGAGCCCCACGGGAGCTGCTTTACGGTTCGGCCTCTGCGTTTTTCACATTAACTCCATCCACAACACGCTGCGCTTCTAATTTAACCTCAATAATTTCTGCTCAGATGACACAGTACAGCAGCCTCCGCCGGGCTTCTGATGCCTATGCAAAATTAGAATACTGCTTGTTGACTTCCCTGCGTAGCACAGAGACAATTTATTACCAATTTCAGGTGCCTAAAGAGAGGATTGTTTTGCCCTCAAACCTATCACTTGCTTCAGTGTGGAGGGGGATTGGTTATAAAGCGATGCACGGCTTTAAAAATAAAAGGACGGGATGTGCTCCCCCGTGCTGCTAACGGCACTTCATTGTTCTTGTGCCTCCTTTCAACCCAATTCAGATTAGATTCACTATCATTCATGATTATGTAAAAGAAGTGATAAAACGTGGCTTTTAAAAAAAATCATGTTTGTACAAGAATTTGCTGACATATTGCGAAGTGATAACACGATAGTGAAAATAGCCAGATCCTGCCTGGCCTGGCGTCTGGAATCAGTAAAAGGAGGCAGTCAGGCGTATTGCAAGCTAACTTCTGTTCCTTTTCCAGCACAAAAATCGGCACCTTTTATTATTTTTTTGTAAACCGACCGATACGATTTTCATTGAAAACTTGCCATATTTCCCGGAACTTGGCTCCAGCCTGAACTGCGTTGTAATCATTTCACACCGATGTCGAGGGGGGAGTTTCTGAATGTGTAAAAGGAGAAAACATCAGCGCTTCAGCAGAAAGGGCCAGCTGGGCTCGCCAGTGCAGACCGGAGCATCAACAGCTGATGCCGGAGGAATGCGGTTGGTGTGTGGAAAAGGAGAGTTGGGTGGCCCTAAGAAATTAGAAAAATAGCTGGTTTTAAATTGGGATTTACTCCGTGTTAGGTCCTAGCAAGCTGGCTTAGAAATGGCTACTAACGGTGATGGGCACTGCCGTCCTGCCGCCTCCTGAGTTGTCTCATCTTCAGCCTGGCTCCCCGGGGAAATGGGGTGTATACCTTTCACCTCTGAACCTGGCAGCCTGTTTTAGCTGATAAACACACAGGAGCCCCAGAGATAACCAAGGTCCTACAAATTGGGTGAAAATAGGTGTCTGGGGAGAAAAAACAACACAACTGGGAAAGCTGGAGTGCCTTTGTTGGCCGTGGTCAATCTCAACAGGTTGAAGCATCACCGTGTTCCCAAGACCATGTTTCCCCACCAAGAAAAAACTCCTCCTTGAAGTTACTTTGTCATCGGTTGTGTGTTACACACACAGAGGGAATGTCCTTAAAGACCTGGAGTCTTCGGCTGTAATTCTCGGGATCTTAGCCACGATCCTTTATTGAATGAACATTTGCATCTGGACTCGGTGGAATAAGGAAAAAGGTGTTGAAGGTGAACAGAAAAGGCGGTATGCTTTTAATAACAGCAGCGATGAAAGGAAGCGCATGCACAAAACGTGCTGGAGGTCTATTTTTACTTGCTGAAAGTCTCCACTGTATTTGGACTGTGTGTCCTGGGGTCTATCGGTAACCACAAAAGTTATCCATTTGGTCTTCTGCCCCTTCTGCCAACGCTGTGGTTTGTAGAGTATTAGATATCTTTAGTAATAAGGTTTCAATCTCTTCTCTCGGGGGTGGGGGGGGCTGGGACAAGCTTGGATAGGCTTGGCCGTAAGAGAGGGATTTTCCTTTGCTTAATTCCACCCCATTACTCCTCATTTAATCCCTTTGTATTGCCCTCAGCAATTACCTCCCCTCTACAGGACACTGCCTCTCTACGTATCGAATGGCCAGCTCCGCGTTTGCTTTGTAATATCTTCTTTGGGTACGCAAATATAGAGATATTTGAGAATTACTGTAAGAGGAGAAGAGAGGGAACAGCTACTAAGGAGCGTGTGTGTGTGTGTTTTCCATAAAATGCTATTTCTGTAGTTTTATGGCTGATGAGGCAGAGTGTGTCTAAAACGGGATTCTTTTGTATAAGGTGAAAATGCCATGAAATGACTGGGATCCTCTTGCATCTGGAGGAATGTCCATGTTGCAATAGGTCTCTGTAAATATTTATACCTGATGACTTAGCAGCTGGCTATTAAGTGCCCTGATTGTTCCTGTAACGCTGCTAGCAAATGGAGATCTGGCATTTAAAGGATGTAGCACAAATTGTTCTGTTGGTCTTAACTTTTGGTCAGAGAATTTACTCAGTGCTGGTGATATCACTGGTGAAGCATCCCTCTCGCCCCTTCTCCTTTCCATCTGTGCCGACCGAGCAGCGCTCTCCCTCATGTCAAAAGGAAAGCAGAAGTGGGGGGGAAAAAAAAACCAACACACAAAAAAGACACATTTTGGGGCTCCAAAGAAAACACACGGCCGGTGGTGGCTTTGGGGATCTGGCTGCGGCCACTTCCTCCTGGTGGGGTTCTCGTGGTACCTTGCATGGGGCGTTGCAACCCTGGTTGCTCTTCCTCTGGTGTTGGATACCGGCCAGGCCACCGCGCCGGTGTGACCTCCGAGCGCCGGTGACTCACTTTTGCTACGGATCTGCTCATGACAAAGCCTTTCCTGCCGGGTCGGGGCGGCAATGTTAACTCCTTTGGCGGCTGGGGATTGCGGACGGTGCCGGGTGGGCTCTTATAGCTCAGGGGTACCAAAGCCCTTTGCAGAGTGGGTGAGGACATGACAGCTCAAAGCATCTTCAGTGGGGATTAAGATTGAGACTACTGGCAGAGGAAATAGTCATCAAGGCAATGGGTTCTTTTCTTATGGGTTTGGGAGCTGGACCATCGCTCCAGTGCTGGGGTAGGGCTCAAGGGAAGACATTCACATCCCCATATTGTCCATCCTCACCGCAAATCCAGTTAGACCTCAGGGATGTAAAAATACCGTTTTATCATCACAGCTTGCTAGTCTTCTATTTTACCTAAATTAATAGTTCAGCTGCACCTTTTGCTAGATTAATGTTAACCATGAATTTGCGTTGAGCAGCCAGAAGGATTGCAGTGAGGGGACAGAAACCATTAAGAAACCAAACAAACCACAAAGTGCTTCATTCTGACTTTCTTCTGAAAGTTACCACTTTCAAACTTCTCCTTTTGAAAAGATGTCTCATCGCTCGGCTAATTTTGAACTAATAAAAAACAAATCGCCCCCCCTCCGGGCCCGCCAGCAGAATACCACGTTTCATTCTACTGGAAATGAAGCAAAAAAACCCAAATTAATCTTCAAAAGCTGAAATACGGGCACGGGGTCCGTGTGTCGTGGTGCCTGTAGACGCGGTTTTGCGGAGGGAGGAAGCAGGCGATTCTCACTCTGCAAAGCCATGCCTGCATGAAATCTGCCCGATGAGCCTTTTTGCTTATTTGATCACTCAGAAACAGGTCAGGCACCATTTAAAGCGTCTCCACTGCCTTTGTTTTACCGGACTGCCCCTTCAAGTTATTTGAAATAACCATTTTATATGCCCGCGGGTGATGTGCTCCTATCACCGCACCCGTCCTATATTAATCCGTACATTACAGCCCTATAATGAAATGCTTTGTAGGCTTCTGACCCACCACGAAAGTCAATGAAATCATTTTTCCCAGGAACGTGCTCCAGGAGTCCCTCCTTTCGTCATTCCCTGGCTCTGCAGTTCGGCTCAGCGACCGCCTGCTTTCAAGGCAATGCTGTTTTTTTTTTTTCTTCCCTGATTATTATTTGTCTCCGGGTGTTGACACCGCACCCGGCCGAGCTGGAAGGGGATCCCTCGGGTGGGCTGGGGTGCAGGCTTGGCTCCGGCTAAGGTTCACGACGTTAGGATACTCATGGGTTTATCTTTCGGACCTTTCAACTTGGAAAGGAAATAAATTTATGTAAAACATCACAGCTTAGATTTTAAACAAAGAGGATGTGCTGTGCGCTGTGTAAGTAGAATATTTACAGTTATAAGGCAGGATGATATATGCCCCTTACAAATAATAAATAAAGGTTGAGTGTTGGGAATAGGATTCATAAGGCTAAAACTAATAACGTAATAATCTTTATTGAGGAAAATGAGGCAGTCTTATGACTGGGATGAAATCCCAAAATAAATTTACTGTTTACTAAAACACTGTAGAGCGGTTTAGATGTTGTTATAAAACCGCTTTTATCGTCTGCGTCGAAGATGTGGGTCAGTGGGGCGGTTCCAGGTTTCCTAGAAAACCTAAACACAGCCCAAATAGTCACAGCGAGGTCCAGACAGCTCAGCAGAGCCGCTCGCATTTCCAGCAAGGCTGCTGGAAATTCGGATTCCCGCAAAACACAGCGAATGGTGAAAATGGGAGTTGATGAACTTGCCTGGTACTGCTAGGTTTGAATTCACGTCTCCAGAGGTGCCTTAAAATATGTCCCAATTCAGACTAAAGCAGTCAGCACATCTGGAGCGGTTAAATGAGGGGCTGCAAGGGGCAACGAGCGCATCTCCTGCAGGCAGGGGTATTCCTCAGGTTTCCCAGCATGTTCCCAGGCTTAGCAGGTCGTAGCCTTAAATCCTCACTGGTGAGCCTGGGTACATGCTCCCAATTAATAACACGGCCTCTACCATAACTGTTTGTATCAGCTTCAGGCACTGAAAAACACAATTACGCCTGCCTTGTGCTGTTGGCATACTTCCATGATAATGCAAAGTAATGCTTTATGTTCAAATGCAGTGAAGGATACAGAAGGCAAAACGTAATGTCTTTGCATGAGTCTTCAGAAAAGGAAGAAATAATTATTGAGCTACCTCCAAAGTTTGTGTAGGTGGTTGATTATGGAATCTATGTGCTAGGAAGAAATGCAGAAAAGATACTAAAAGAGCCGCGTGGGAAAAGAAGATAATACCTATGTAAGTGAATCCAAGGGCTAGCATCGATCGGTCCAACGCACACAGCAACAAGGGATGCTGCAGCTCTGGAGGAATTAGTGCTTTCTATTTCTAGAATGACGTTGTTTTGGAAGAAAAGGGAAACCTCAACATTTGCCATAGGTTAATCCCGGTTTAAGTAGCTGTCTGACTACAGAAAAAGTGTATTTCTCATTTTGGAACATCCCTGCTGCTCTTCCTGCAGAGGAGATGTGCAGGAGATGTGCAGGACAACCAGTCTAGACTGCGTGCTAGATATTGCCTGTATTTAGCAGGCAAGATTAATGCTTTCTTAAAACTCCCAGGACTGGAGCAGAAGCTGTGGTCCAGCCCCTTACCTTGGGGTTCAGCGTGGTCTCAGCAGCAGATGGAAGTGCTGGAGGAGACACCACGGGGAGCAATGTTGTAGTGAGCAGGGTAGGGGTGAGGGATGGGGAAGACGAATGACATGGCCAGCCCCGCTTCTGACAGCTCGGTGTTTATATTTGAGGTGCCCTGCAATTATGCACAGCTCCACGTTTCAGCTGGGTGGCTCCTCTTGTGCGTTAGCAGAGCCCAAACCCACTGCTTGTGGCCACTTGGGAAGCAATATCGGTGTCAGAGCATTTATCATTGGCTTGTGACATTATAGGAGAGTGCAGGAACCCCAAAATGGAGAATTAAAGCCAGTCCCTGTCGTAGAAGACACAAGACAAATGGATGTGAGGAACAGGAGGGGCACAGAGAGGGAATGAGCAATTTAAACATTTGCTGGTGTCGTGCTGGTCCTGTGATACTCTTCTCTTTATTTACAAAACCCCTCTCTGTCGGGCTGAAAATTTAGGTTGAGATGCATGCAGAGAGAAAAGCCGCTCTGCGAAAGGACAAGTGGGGCATTGTCTGTCCCTAACCCACCGCCGAGCCCCGTCCTCCTGGCTCAGGGATGAGTTATCTATGGGACCTCATCAGCTGCGGTTATGCAGAGACCACTGGTTTGATCGAACAGAGCCCCTTTCTCCTGCCTTGTCTGCCGCAAAATTACACCCTCTCGGCAAGACCTTCATCACACAAGAAGAATGAGGAGAAAATACAGTTTCTTTGTCTGTCCAGGCTTCCACATCTGCAGAAATGCAGCCCAAGAATGGCCACGAGGGTGGTGGGACACTGTGCTGGTGGTTCCTACAAGTGAGCAAGGAGGGGACGACAGGATGGGAAAGCTTACTGGGCACTGGAGGAGAGCAGCAGGTCCACTGTAGAAGAAAAACATCTTAAGGGAAAGGTTACCTCTCAGCTGAAGGATAAGGCTGTGAGCTGCCAGAGTAGGGCACCGGCTTTATTTTAGCTGTGGACTTCTTTTGTGACCTTGGAATGGCTCAGCTCCTCGGTTACTGTGCCAGGCTTACTTTGATCTTTAACCTTTTCATCATATTAAGCTCAAAATTCATCAGCGTCCTGGTGCTGTGGAAATTCGTGGCATTATTACGGAGGATACAAGTGTGCCTGAAACAAAATCAAAAGCGAGGATGCAAAGAGCCTGGAAACATGTGAAGAGAAATGTATATGTAAACTTATATCCTCTCTGGTTTTAGTGGGGATATGTTTGCAGGTGTGCGTATGACCACTGTCCAAGATATCCTACCTATATTTCTCAAGTGGAGTTCTTTTGTGGATCTGGAGCTCTGCTCAGTGCTTCAGCAAGAGTTTATCTCACTTACAGACACGTGTACTGTCTAGGAGAAACGTTTCCTTTGGCTGTGGTGTTTGGGCCGGGCACTGCAGGGCAAGAGAGCATCTCCGGGAGCAAGGTTGACTCCTACCTCTCTCGCAAAAGCCCAGGTAAACTCTCTGTAGACCTTGATGCTTACTTTGAAAACGCAAAGGGGTGATTTTGCCCGCGCTGCACAACGCAAATCAGCACAACGTGTACAAATGAGAAAGGAATACGGCAATGTCTTCCTTCTGCTGCTGTTACATTACACAGCCCCACCGCTAAAAGCATAGCTTAAGCCATTAGCCACCATGAGAAATCTGATGCCTGTTTTGGAAAGCGTGTTTGTTCGCTAGGATGCCTGGAAAGACTTATGCGCCGCGAGAGGGTCAACCTGGTGACTGCAGATGCTCACAGCCCAAGTTTGGAGGGAGGAAAGGGATCAGGTATGGCCAGAAACAGCATTAGCACTGCAGGCATGCTTTGCAGTCCTGCCCTCTGAATACTGCCGCTGTCAGCCAAGAAACTGAGGCCTGGAGGCATCAAAAAAGGATGTGGACTGCCAGATCCGTGCAGAATAAAGCCAGGCTTTCAGCGGGAGGACAGACGGACACAGAGCAGGTTTATGCCTGGCATGCGCGGGGGGTTGTTAGCAGCACAATGCTGCAAACCTGCAGTCCTGTGACAAAACAACAGTGACATTTGCTGTTGCAACGTGAAGAGAGGACTTAAAATATCCTGACTGATGCATTGTTTCCCCTCCCATGGTGCATGCATTCTCCTCTTGCCTTTTTAACATTGTCCCATTATTTTTCCAAGTCTTCTCTTTGAGTCCCTCCATACTGACCTTCATGTTCCCTCGAAATCCTCTTTGCTCAAAGATGTGTTTGTGGTGTCACCAAATCTTTCTTGTGAAATCCATAATACGTGGTTGATGGTGCTCCATGCGCAGGAAAGCCCAGGAACTTGGATCTAGAAGAGGAAGCTCAGTCCTCCATCGACCGAAAGAGTCCAAAAAAGCAGAGCTAGACCCAGAACCTTCATTTTTTTAATGTTCTTAGTCCTTGCTTGAGACTCCTTCTCAAGGCCCTTATACCTTATGCATTTAACATGACTGAGCATATCTTCATGCTTGAGTCTCATGTATTTTGACTCATTTATTTATTTATTTATTGTTTGCTTGTGCTATGTTCATAGCGCGTGGGTGGTTCGTTGGGCTTTCAGGCAGTGACCTACACAGCTTTTCTTCTGCGTAATGTTGTTCTCCTACAAGTTCCCATGAAACTCACCCTACCAGGGCAGGGCTAGTGCCCCGTGGAGGTGGGATGACCAATTTATTGTGCCTTAGCCGGAGAAATTAGGGAATTTGCTGAAACCCTTCTCCCTTGCATCATAGTTTCCCCTGTAAGCAGATTTCTAGAGCATCAAAGTTAGTGGCAGCAGCCAAGGAACAAAAAGGGCATTGTAAAGACTTTCTGGGGTGACAAACTAATGATGGGACCCTGTAGGGAGGGAAGGGGAGGGAGAAAAAAGGACTGCAAATATTTTTGGGGCCGCAAGGCTGAGAATACTCATAAAATCTCTGTTTCTGGTGTACTCAAGGGGTCTGCCCAAGTGGTCGGGGCCCACTGCTAAACCCCAGGCCATGGGTGTTTTAGGTAATCATTATTTATTGTTATATTTTGCAACTGAAGGAAAAAAAAAAAGCCGAAAGCTTTATCGCTTGCTGGAACTGTGCTATTTCCTCCCTTTAAACCTTTGAGCAATAGAGATAAAAAGTGAGTGTTACTTGTGATACCGGGAGAAAGAATGCAATATTCTATCTGTTACTGTCTGGAAGAGCCCCTATCAACCGGCCTTGCTTTCTCCCCTCTCAGCCCCAGGCATGGAGGCACACGCACGCACGCATCTACTTAAGAGGCGGAGGCCACTCATTTTTAACGTGCAGTCCTCTTTCTTGGCTTTCTCTTTGGGGTTGGACAGGTTTCTACTGAATTGCAAAAGCAACCAACATTTGGCCCAACGGCTCGTTCCAAATCGCTGCTAAACATGGAAACCCGTCTGAAAAAATATGACAGGCAAGATGATGCAGCGCTTTCCGATTGGGCTCGTCCTGCTAAATTGTTAACTTATGTTGAACGTTTCCCCTCTGCCCCTGGAGTGCTAAGACTCTTCTTCCTTTGGTGGGGCAGTTAAACTGGGGACCCTGTGAGAGGAGATAAAAGCAGATCTGTCTTTTGTGAGGCCAAAGATGCACAGCCAGCATCCCTGCTAGGATGCGAGGATTAGGAGAATACGTAGAATTTCCAAATTTAGAGTGGAGGACTAGCTTCCCATAAACAAAGGCTGCTTTTTAAAACGAGATGCTAGCAAGATAATGCCAAAAAAAAAAAAAAAGTTTGCCTTTGTGACTAAATTCTGCTATTTTGCAGCCAACCTTCAAATGGGCTGTTGGTGCAAGTGAACAAACGCTTCCTGTCTGTCCGTCCTCATGGGTGGTCGCGTTTTAAAATGAAATATACAGGCTGACAAATGCCTTTACAAAGGCCAGATTATAAACTGTAAACCTACTGTCAGCTGGGTAGGGAAAAAAAAATCCAAATGCCTCTTATACCATTTAAAGATTTAGTTTGGCTTCAACACTAAAGCACTTCATCTTGAAGGAGAAAGGAGCTTAGAGTTTATAAATTGTTGTTTGGGCTCTAGTAAGCTCTGGATAAGGGAATCTATCTGCTAGGAAACAAATGACCTTCCCAAAATTTAGGGAGCTCTGGGTATTGTTACGAAGACAAAATGCCTTGGAAAAATGTCCCCAGAATACAAAGGGATTTGAGAGTGCTCCGTTACTCTTAACATACAGTTCATACAGCTGCAAAGGGCAAATCTTACAGTTCCAGTCTTTAAAAAAGGGTGGAAAAAAGTTAAACATATCAGAGTAATAAAGTACAAGCTGTTTAGATTGTCCCCCTCTGTCTAAATCGACTCTAGAATTGCTCTTGCACACAGTTGTCGAATCCAGGGTGAATATCCACACTATCTTGGCCAAAAAGTCTCAAAATAGCCTACGTTCTCCCCAGCGGTGATCACCGAAGGAAAGTTTTCTGGTAAACAGGGTGGTTTATGGTAACACAGTTGCTACATTCAGCATTTTGAATCCAAAGTGGAGGAACAAAGAAACTCCAAAAGCGACGAAAAGCAATGGGCGTTGCACACCCTTGCGTCCATGAAGTGAAATCTTGCAGCTCCTTCGTGCATTCCTGCTCAGGCAGACGTCAAGGGGAGCGCCAGCGACGGCGTTTCAAATCCACCCTGAGTCCGGAAGAGCACTGCAAAGCTCTTACCCTTCGCTCTGCAAATGCCATCCGTAGTCTCCCTTTCTTCAGCGGGTTGGGTTTGGGTTTGCGAGCTCGCTTCTGCTGTAAGGTAGAAGGAGGTGAACAAAGACATGAGTATCTCTTAAAATGGGCCTGAATTTTTAATTTTTTTCTTTTTTCGCACATTCTGCTTTTTTTTGGGTTGTGTTTTGAGATGGACCTGAACTGGCTGTAGGATCTGGAGGCAGCAGCACGCATTTACTCTGAAAATCCTTGCTGCGTTCTTCTCGCCCAGCATGGCTTGCTGTTGTCTGCCAGGAATATCGCCGATCGTGCTGCCCTTGCGGGAGGCAAGCAGAAATTTCAGTTGATTTGACCAAATCCAGGAAGGTTGAGAGGACTGCGTGTGCTGGGTTGAGTGGGAAACAGAAAGGAAAAACACCTCTCCCATGGGCTAGAGGGTTTCCTTTTCATCCCTGCCCTCTCATGTCAATCAGCACTACCCCAAGGCATTGCTTCTCATTCCCTTCCCACCTTTATTACTGGCGTCCATATTGATTAGCACAACTATTTGGCACTCTTTCCTTGAGAAATTACCACTTCCATCTTTTGAGGTGCCCACTCCAGATCCTGGAAACCACACTTTCGTTGTCCTCTTCTGTTTGTAGGAGGCATTTTCTTATTCTTTAAATACTATGTAGCATCACAGCAATTGGGCAACCTGATTCTGCGGGAGGTGTCCCTGCCTATGGCAGGGGGGTTGGAACTCGATGATCTTCAAGGTCCTTTCCAACCTAAACCATTCTATGATTCTGTGATTCTATGATGTCTACTTTCCAGGGCTCCCAGCAGGTTTGAAAGGCTGTGAGGTAGAAGCCTGTTCCGTTTTCTATGCGTGCCTCATACTTGAGGCTAAAGAATGTCGGCACCAGATTCCAGGAGACCTTTGGAAACGATGACTATTTCAGTGCCCATCAGATTGTTTTAAAGCTTGAACGTGATTCATGCTGGGACTCGGGCTATCGGCTGTCCCTCCTCTCCTACCCAGAGACCAGATGACAGTTGTGCAGCTGCATCAAATGCTTTTGTTAAAAAGGAACAAAAAGGAAATTACTGGAAAATCTTCACAGCGGATCTCCCTCCGCCCACAGAGTGGTGGGAATAAACATCACAACTTCAGATCTTGGTGAATGCAGATAAATAGAGGTTTAGCTGATAAGTTAATGACATACCAAAACCAGATTGCTTGAGGTCTAAAATAATAAGCAGCCAATGAGCGGAATACTGGAATCCTGACAAAACCCGAAATGCTTTGACGTTTCGTGCTCTCCTCAGTGAGGGGGGAGCTGCTGCACTCATGCACAGTGGAGATGTGGTGGGCAGCATCCAGATGAAACCTCTTGTTTGGGGTTCTTCACCCAGACATGTCTGAAAGGGTCCATTTCTCCTCGCCTGATTTCTCCAGTATGTGCCCTTCCCCATCCATCTGCCCATCCCCATCTTTTCTCTTGACTCCCCTTAGCTCATGTCTTCACTGTTGCTGTCCTGGGAGACCTCACATCCTTGTTTGACTCTCATGTCTCTTTTTTTGGTGTGTTGTTTTTTTTTCTGTGGCATCTAATTTATGCAACTTCCCTTCCTTTTCAACCCCCTTCTCATCTTCCTCACACCTGCTCTCTTTCGTGATTAAAATATGATGCCTATTTTCTGTTGGCAAACGAGTATAGTCTCTGGTATCCTACACCTCTCTACCACACTGAGCAATTGCTATTCTGCCATGGATTTGTCCCAGCAATAACCCCATAAGGTCAGAGCTACTCTTGGGGAAATAGAGGCTTAGAGAACTGAGGAGTGCACCAAGCCACACAAGTACCTCCAGGTGGGTTGAATCCAGCTCCATCACTGACCCGTTCTTCACACCTGCTCTGCACGCCTCAGGCACCTCGATGGGAATGAAGAAAGTGGAAAGTTGGGGAAGAACTTATCCAAGAAAATATTTTGTGAATTATTCCTGCCCTGACTTTTTCCATGGTGCTCCAGTAGACTGATGCATGTATACAAACCCTCTCTGGGCTGTGCTTTTAAAATGTTATGGTGATCAAGGTATCCCAAGAAATCATGAAAAATTTCTCTTGAGGACCTATTTTATTCCTGCATAGACCATGGCAGAATTTGTGCTCCCATCCTAAAATTTTAATAAAGATTTCATGGCTAAATGACAGGAAAACTGACCACCGGTCTGACCCGTGAAATGCTTTCTGGTCCTCTTTGGAGTCTCGCTGGAGCTCCTGTGAACTGTGCTTCAAACACTGCTCCTGACAAACCAGAGCTTGAAGGTCCTTTTTAATGAAAAGAGGTATAAATGCAAAAGTTATATTAAAATCCAACAACCATTTCCTAGAACGATTAGTCTATGCTCGGGTTGGGTGAAGTGTGAAGGGAAGACGGTCCTAACAGTGGTGCCCAGTTGCAGTGGTTTTTAATTGAGATGTATTGCTTGAGGGTAAGTGTGGGGCGGTGCCTGTTTGCTTTGCCTTTGTTCGGCTCAAGTGATCGCATTCAGGACTGGATGGAGTAATGGAGACTGATTATATGCCCGATGCACGCTGGATTTGAGGCACAAATGGCTCGTAAATGCGTGTTTGCGCTACTTTTGGGTTCAGCTCTGCAGCTGGTGGTGGTGTCCTGAGTCCCACAGTCCTGCTCGGTGCTCCCACTGACTGTCCCAGGACTCCGCAGAGGTGGAGGCGGATCCTTTGCTGGTGGAAAATAGATCCAGCAGTGCTAAAGCCAGGCAGCAGTGTGCACCAGCTGAGGATTCCCAGCATTTCTCCAAGCCCTCCAGAAAAAATCTGCAGGAAGAAGAAAACCAATAAAAAAAAAGAATGCTCATCTCCAAAACATTCCTCCACTGCACCCATGACTTTATCTGTTTTCTTTCTGCACGGGCTATTCCCCCTCTATTTTTATTTATTTTATTTTTTTCAAGCTATCACTGCCGCAGCAAAGGCTCCGCAATATAAATCTCCGCTCGGACGTGGAAATATTTAGCATTTCACAGCAGCTTGCTCAAAAATCCTGGTTTTCTGCAGCCTGCTCGGGATTGCTTATCAAGACGTACGGCGCAGGAGAGCTTTGCAGCTCCCGGGGAGCCGAGCCGCTGCAGCCCGCCGAGCGCGGGGGCTTGCTGCAGCATCCCACAGGGTCACGGGCTGGAGGCAGGGGGCTATGAGCCGGGGGCTTATTTTAGTCACCTTTTCAAAAGAGAGGGACTATTGAGAGCAAACAGCTGACGGGCAAGTGTTTGTTTTTTCTCTTTCCAAAGGCAGCTTGAGACCCGTGGAGGGAAGATGTGAACGCGGAGAGCAGGTTGCTGGGGGCTGAACGGGAGGAAGCCGTTCACCCCTGATTTATACGCTCCTGCAGAGAGCGAAGGGTTGATACTGCCCGGCCGTGAGCGCTCGGCAGTTCACAGGATCGGGCCGCCGAGTAAATGGGGAATTCATCCAGAGATATCTAGGAAATACGTAGAATAAGCTGCCAACCCTATTCCTAAAGCCAACAGTTCACTAATTTTAATCAACAGCTGGATATTTTTATAGGGAGTGAAGGGATGGAGGGGTATTATGACAGAACAAGGGAGGTGGGATTAGACTAATCTAACCCAGGCCAAGTGGGCTCTTCCTGCTCAGCCATGTGTAGTGTCATGACTGTGTGATTTAGACTACTGCACACTCACCAACACTGATAAGGAGGACAATTATGGGGAATACACAACTCCTTTGTGTAGTCCTCAGCCAGCGGAGCAGGCTGGGTACCGCGGATGTCAGCTGGGGATCGTCTCCAGCTCCGAATTAGAGAGGTCCCCATCCTGGGGACAAGGTTGTGTCGGGGAGTGCGCCCCAGGGCTCTTGTGACGCTGCCATAAAGGATCCTGGTGTTCATCCTGCTCTCAGACGCAGGTCAGCCTTATTTCTGTACCTTGCAAAAGTTCAAAAAGACTTTTCTGATGAGCCCCGTCATCATGCCAGTAAAACATGCTGGGTGGCAACATCATTATCCACCTCTCCGGAGAAGGTTTCTCCATATTATGACTCTGTTGAGTCCCTCAAGGGCAGTTTCTCCGGTGTTAATTGTCATGTTTCCCTCTAACTTCTGGTCCTCTCCATGTCCTTCCTCACCTTCCGCTTACTCATACTGAGCCGAGACTTGTGCCAGACAGTCGCTACCTAAGTGTGACCCAGGGAGCAAGGCAAAATGTGCAATGCCACCTCATGTAGCCCCGTTTCAATCGGATACTGCTTCTGGTAGGAAGCATGGGAAGAAATATTCGGAGCCAGATTTTTCCCTTTGGGTTTTGTTTTTTTTTTTTTGGAATAACCCTCTGATTGGCGCATAGCAGCTTTTGTTGTTGTTTATTTGTGTAGCTTTTCATCTTAACGAGGATGTACGGAAACAATTACCACATGGTTCATTCACAATATCAACTCAAGCTTTTCCTGTCTGTGCGGTGATTGGACTTAGCCACTGAAAATTATCTAGCTTTGCAGAAGTCATGTTTTTTTACTCATTTTTTAAAATACATATTGTACAATAGGGATGATTTTTTCCTGCTAAATAATGTTTGGGGTTTGCACCAGATGGCTGGAAATATCACACAGTTTCTCCTTTTTGGCAGTCGAAAGTCCAAATGCTTTAAGAAGATGCACATTTTTCAGGAGGGCAAAGAGAGGTCAAGATGCACTGACTAATTCAAGATTTCCTCCACTGGTTTCCATAACAAATAATCATTTTTTTCTTTATTTAGCTGTACTCACTGGTAGGTTTTCATTTGCATCAAAGCTTTGTTCTGCTCTCATTTGGGCTGCCTCCAGAGACCAAACAACATCACAGGCTACTCCCGGCATATCCTCCAAAGAAATAGGCCAAATTCAGATCTGCAAGTTGGCTCCCACGTGTAAACCCTTGCGATACGGATCCTGGAGCACTGCTCGGGGTGAACCTCTCTCAAGAGGTCTGTGGACAGACAATGCGGATTTCCATTGAGAAATCCATGGGGATTTAAAACTAAAAACAGTTGGGTTGAGTGTAACCTAGGTGGATGAGGCAGCCACACTATTATTAAGTTGACAAAACCTCCTGCTCTAAGACCTTTTATCAGGTTATTCAGAAGTTGGTTGAAATTTTACCTCCTTGGGTGACATCCTTCCATACACACATCTCTTACCCCAGGCTGATCTAATATTCTTATTATTCTTTGGGGAATTCCAATCCTAATAACTCAGGAAATGGGTCTTCAAACTCACCTCTGAAAACCGTGGCTAGCTTTTCTGCGTGAAATCCTGGCACCGCCGTGCTTTGGAAACGATCGGGAATTTGGCAGGCGCTGGCTTTCCTAGCGGCCGTTTGCCCTTTTCCCGTCCCTGCCGAGAGCTGCCCCAGCAGAACAAGGCGATAAGCAGTTGAAAAATCGTGTTTTGCATGGGAGATCTGCTAGGATTTGACAGCTAACTTCCCTGGAGATACTGGTTTGTGCTGGGTGCGCTCCAGCCGGGGTCGCGGGAGCTCGGATGGGACTTTCCAAGAGACCGAGGAAACGGGCATGAGACCCAAGAGCAAGGACAGTGTCTCTTGGTCCTTGCCTGGCCCCAAGCCCCCTGGTAAAGGAGATGGCCCGGCTGGCGAGTAAAAGATGTAAGAAAAAGGAGGAATTGCAGTAGAAGAAGATACAGGGTAAAAATGGGTAGACAAAAAAAACAAATTAAAAAAATGGGGTTTTAAATTTGACTGCTCACTGGAGACAAGGTATTGGGTGAGAGCGACCAATATTAAAAACAAAATAAAATTAGAAATCCAGAATTGGAATGAAGTTTCTGTCCAACATGTTTTGCTGGAGAACTCTTCAATGAAAAATGCATCAACGACGCCCACATCTGGGGCGAAGCCACCTCCTGTCCTGCTCGAGTGCCATAACCACCGGGCTACAGGGCCACACGCTCCCTGCTTGGTGTGAGCCTCTCGTGTCAAACCCTTCAGGGTCTCTGCTGATCAATCCCAGCCACTGTCTTGTTTTAAGCACCATGCACGTGGACTTTTCTCAGGTTTGGTACCAAATGGCAACTGGGTTGGTACCCAGAGTCCATGACTCAAACTGGTGCTGTTGAGTGACTCCTGAGCATGTGAGAAATCACGTCTCCAACTTAGAGATCTCCATCCTGTCTTCAGCTTAGCAGAAACGTGGCTAAGGAATTCCTCACTGCCCCATCCTTGGTGCTGCTCAAACCGTGGGCTTGCAGCGATTAGCAATGCATGCTGCATTTATATTTATCTGATGCACAGAGACATCTGTTTATCATATGTTGCACGTCTGATAAGCAACTTTTTTCTTCGTCCCAAGGCCCGATTAAAGATTCCGATTAATGTAACTTGCTGGAAGGTCCTGTAACACAGCTTTTAAATCAATGTCATGTAAACTTTGCTGGGTTAATCCTGCACATCTGAATTCAGCTAAAAACCAACACTGCAAGGTCAGGCTGTACAAATTGATGGATTTTTATTCCTTTAACCTTAGAAGTGTTGCAGAGAGGGTAATAGCAGCAAGACTTGCTTCTTCCAGTTGCTTCTTTTTCCTATACAAGAAAAGAGCCAGCAGATATTTTCCCTTTTCCTGATATGTGCATATATATAATATATACATATGCACATATATGATTTTTTTTTTTTAAAATGAGAGGAATTTAAATCAGCAAAACACTACAGAGACTTGTGGCTTCTTTTCATGTATATCTTATTTTCCATTTTTCTTGTGCATTGATTTGATAAGGGAGAAAAGGATTCTGGTATTATAAATTGGTAAGATAACGAAGAATATCCATCCCTCTTGCCTTTTGAATTTGTTTTGGTAACACATTAAATAGTTCCAACAAAAAAATATAAATCTCTCTTTAAAGGCATCTCAGAGCATTTTGTAGCTGAAGGAAGCATGAATGTTGCAGGAGCAAATTAGCATGAACTTGCAGGAAAATGTACTGTGCAATTCATGGAGTTTTCTCATCTTACTTCTAGGGGAAGATTTTTGCAGTGTCTCTGCGACTCAGAAGTAACAATCTCTTATCAAAGCTCTTTAGTGCCTTTACGCTATCATCAATACATATAAACAGAGGATAAGAAAGCTAATTCTTTGTGTGGATAACTTTCTGCAGGAAAATGCAGCCTGTAAAACAGTTTGTGGCAGGAGATCGTCTTTATCAACTTTAAACTAAGGAGTGTGTTTTATTTATGGAATTCAGCACTGCAGGCATTCTTGTTTCTTTGTTTGACAATATTTTCTATTTCCCATATCCTATTACTTAGTTTTGTTCAAGCATAAATGTTGGCTAACTGTAAAGACCTGCTGGAGGCATTTTGGGTTTTGGCTTGGATTGCTGCGGCTTTATTGTCTCTCCTTAAACCTGAGAACTTCTCCGTAATAATAATTGTGAGCTTATACTAACCGAAACATTTTCCCGAGCTTCATCCTTCTTTTTCTTATTTTTTTTTTCCCAATCTTTCCTCTATTGTTTAATACCAAATGTTAAAGCCAGCAGAGATGTTTCAGAGAACTCATTTTCCCACCAAAAAGAGAGCAATATGCATACAACCTTTAGCTGGGCTGCCGTAACGTGTTGGCAGGGACTGACCACTGGCAGCGTGAGTGTGGGCATAAGGTGGGGCTGGGTCCTGGTCCCCAGCTGGGCTACCAAAGCCCTGGCATCTCGGGTGCTGCCTTCGTGCCACTTTGCTGTGCATCCCCAAAGTCAACGGAAACCAGGAACTTGGGTCTCGGTCCTTGCTTGAGTGCAGGATGCCACCAGTCAGCTGCCTGGCAGGACCTACCTTGAATGGCAGCAGCATGCTGGACTCCTACCAGCGAGTTTAGCCGCTACTTTGGAGAAGGGAAACACAGTCCAGAAGGCTGTGGTTCCTGTAGACAAGGACACGCCAACTGGAACATCTTTGCTCTTCCAACCACACATGCGTTGCTCCCTCACTGGTCCTGCTTCTGCCTGGAGCTTCGTCCCACCTTTCTCTCCTCCTGAACTTGGCTATTTCACCTTTTTCCTTTGTTCTTTCATGAGGATGATGTATTTCATCAGTACCAAATGAGCAGTGCCAGGATTTTAACTGGAGCTCCTTCTGCTGGCAGGATGACCTCTTTGCACAGAAAAATTCCCCTGCAAGGACAGACTAGAGATCTCTCTCTATTTTTCTTTCTCTTTACATGAACTTCTTCCCAACAAATGGATGACCTTAATAGAAATATATGCGCTAAGTATTAAGATGGGCATGTGTAGTCACCCGTAGCTTGTTATTGCAGTGAGATGTATTCGAGCTCCATGTCTCACTTTAAAGCTGGCTGAATCTTAAAGGGATCTTTTATCAACTTCAATGGTCTTGGTGTTGAGCCCGATGCTGCATGTGGAAATGATGGAGTCCAGAACTGTGAGAAGTGATGCTTGGAGTTTCTTGCCCATTATTTCAGAATCAGCTTTATCTCTCTGCCTGTGTTTTATTGGATGATCACTCCTTCTCCTACCAGATACTTTTGTCAATTGTTTCAGCCTGGGCAAGCCTTGGAAAAACACAAATTCCTGGCAGCCTAATTTCTTAATATCTCTGCCTAGTTATGCTTAGGGATGTGGACATTCCTGAATGCCTTTAGGCACCAGTGATGTCTGAGAGAAGACCAATTCATGTTAGACACCATCCAGCTGTCAGCAATGCTATAAACTCATGATTAGATTGGTAATTTTCTATATTAAATAGCCAAAATGCAGTCCCTTAGCTGGGGAAGTCCAACAGCATCCCCTCTCTCCCTGCCAAATCACCAAGCCCTCTGTAATTACCTTTGGCTGTGGCTGTCCCATGGCAGTTTATTTTTTCAGTGGCTTACAAAATTGTGTTGGATTTTTTCTCCTCTTTATTCAAGGAATCCTAGTTCCCTTTCCTTTCCTTTCCTTTCCTTTCCTTTCCTTTCCTTTCCTTTCCTTTCCTTTCCTTTCCTTTCCTTTCCTTTCCTTTCCTTTCCTTTCCTTT
>VUYV01000007.1:6569760-6594631 GCA_008711295.1 Anarhynchus alexandrinus | reverse complement strand
TTCTCCCTTACACAACATGTTACCAACCCCCCAAGGCGGGCCCTTTTTTTTTTTTTCCACGATGATGTACAATTCGCATTTGTTAAAAAAAAAAAAAAAAATTCTGCCTGAGGTCATCCACCTAGTTTTTTTTTCTTTTTTTTTTAAACAGGAAACGGGTTTCAGATGTTTATATGTTAAAAAGTAAGGCTGCTAATCTGCCTACCCATTTAACAGGCATTGACAACTGTCAAATCTTTTCTCTTTACATTACTGGCTTTCGAGCAGAGTTAGGCATTTGCTTCATTTTTTATTATTTTTTTTTTTTTTAAACCAGCAAAATAACCGCTGTCTTGCAATCCCTCTCTTTCTGGATTTGGTGGCTGACACCGAGCAAAGAAAAAGAGTAATCCAGCGTTTCCCGTACAGTGAACCCCAAACTGTTACGCTTCTTGAGATGAACTCTTCAAGGAGGGGAGTCTGAAGAAAAGTTTGAAGAACTGCGGCGTCAGTGGCGTTTGCAGACGGCGTTTGTGCCCGTGAGGTGCAGCGTACGCACGAAAAACCACAACTTTTGACTCCCGAGCAACTAGTGATAAATAGATAAATTAATCTGTATTTCTAGATTTCCTTTCTGCTGTCGGCACCGCACACTTAGAAAGACATTCAAATAATTGCTGTTTTTTATTTCCCTCATTTTAGCCCATAGAGGACAGACTGATAATATCCCAGGAATATTCTCTAGCGCAGGAATAGCCCGGCGGGCGCTGCAGAAGGTGCCCGAGACCCCGAGCAATGTGGACTCGGCATTGCCCGCGCTTCCTGGTGTGGATTTGGCACGGCAGCAGCCGCCACGCGGTTTTTCCCAACAGCTTGTCACACGTTATTCCCATTTCTGGTGTGCACGTTATTCCCGTTTCGCACCTCGAATGTGCGCTGGATTTCTGTGCATCACACGCAGCCCAAATGGAGTTAATGATGTTTTACGTGCACGAGAATAAAATTAAGTTAGTGAAGTGCTTCATTAACAAAAATGATGAAAATAACAGATAAAATCTCTGAGTCGTCTGTTGCAGGTAAATCCTGTGGACTCTCATGCAGATTTATCTGGAAAAATGCTAAAGGACCATACTAATTTTCTATGAAAACCTATTATTTTTGAGAATATTGCCAAACGGGGTGTGTGCAATTTTAATAACGTTTTACTATGATGTAGGCAAAAGGCAGGCAGGGAGAAAACACGCGTAAAAAGTACTGACTCCACTGAAAGAGAAGTGACTGGAGCACTAAAGGATAAGATTGTGCTATTCCAGCACGCGCAAACTGAGCCCCAGGAAATATTTTTCCTTCTGAATAAAACCAACAACTTTCGAAGTTACTTTGCACCGTCTAATTAATGACAGTTTTTCTTTCTAAGCCTTCTAAAAACAAAGCCTGGCTTCTGACCTGAAATTAAAAGGCGGTGATAATCCACCGTTAAAAATCTCTGCTAAACATACATGGTATTAAAAAAAATAATTCAAAGAAAATGGATTTATTTGCCCCATTTTAGCAACCCCAGAATACATCCTATCTGATTAATTTTGATTTGGTTACATGAAAAGCTTTGCACTGCAAAATACAGTCACAGATATAAATGACTTTCAGTCGGCACATGTAGCATACATCTTCTGTGTGATGGTCATTTGTTTTCTTCAAAAAAAAAAGGTAAAGATGCAGAACTACCGAAGATGTTTATCTCCTGTTTTAGGGTAAAGTTTGGCTGCTTTACATCGCAACTGAGAGGCGCACCAGAAGCACGAGCCTGACACCCAGTTCCCCGAGCAAATAGCCTCATTTAATCTAAAATATGTACTTTGGGAATTTTACTAATTCAGTCAATCAATTATCTGTTGGGTTTTTTTATTTTTTCTAAAAGCCAAAAACCCATATCTCGCCAGCAAGTTAAAGAAAAAAAGCCCTTCTTCTTGGCACGTCCCCTGTAACAAATGTGGAAGCTTGCTGATGGCCACAAATATATTGTAAAAACGTGTAAACCAAAGGCAGTGATATTTTCCAAAAGAACACCTGGAAGGTGTAAATCAAAAATATTGTAAACACGTCAGCTGGGAACATACGACAGGCACACCGGGTTGCTGTGCACCCAGCCCATCGGGCTTTGCAAATCCGAATCGATAAATCAGGGGATGAACCTTAGACTAATAAACAGCTCTTTTATGAAAAGGAGATATTCTCTGCCCCTGCAGCCTAACGGCCAACCAGCAAAAGACGAATTTGTTGCGCTTAGAAAAACACAGGCGATCGTTTCCAACGGTGTGATTATTTTTAAGACTGCTGCTCAAAGGAACTCTCAAAATCAACCTCGTCTTGCTTTGTGCTTCGTTTAAATTAGGAGCAAAACTAATAACACGATCAATAATTTAGCCGTTTTCATAGAAATATTTTGCAGGCATTTATTTCCCCCCTTAAGCTTTTTAATTGTCGATAAGATGCAGAGGTTCTATTTTACAACTACGTTATGTTTTACAACTACATTACATTTTACATCTACATTATATGTTACATTTACGTGAGCAAAGGCTCGAGCGAAGCGAAAGGGATGGAGGAAGAAATTTGGGGAGCAGATTGCTGAAAAAAAGAAAAAGCATTGCAAAGGCAGGACCAGGCTCCTCGTTTTGCTGCGCTGAAAAAAATAAAGCTGGGTTTTTCCTTTATGGTTATCTCGGTCGACTGAAAGAAGCCCTATTAAAATGCTATCTTCTGGAAAGCGTCATAGAGGCATGAGGTTGGTAAACATTATAAAAACAACCCCTAATAAAATTTTTATTGCTTTACATTTCTGTACATTTTACAGCCAGCACGGGGAAAAGAAGCGACAGCAATTTCTCTGCCTTGATAGCAGGCAGGAACTTTTCCCCTTGCCTTCTGCTCATCAAAATAAATAAAAATGTTCATTTCTCAGGCATTCGGGGGAATGATTTCGCACTCAGAATAAGCCAAGGGGAAAGCTAAAGGCTAAACGAACCCCGTGGTGCTAATCTGTACCTTATAAACAAGTATTGTCCTTTTTGGACGCGGCGATATTTTTGCGTGTCACAAACCAAGTTTGATTTCATATCCACGTCTGTTGGCTGATTTAACATGTGCAGGGAAAAACCTGCACACATGCACACTTCGTACACCTACTTGTTATAATTATTAAGCCTCTCGGCCGACGAGGGGGTTTAAAATTGCTCCCCAAAACCCAGCGTAGACGTTTGCTTCCTGAGTAGGTATTTATAGCTTCTGAATGAATCAAGTCACGACCGAAAAAAAAAAAAAAAAGGTAATTGCGCTTGCAAGTAAGTATTTAAATATTTACATTTTAAATATATTTGCTGCCAGCTTCTGTTAGCCAGAAGAAAAGTAATTTGGGAAATTACAACCCTTCCTATTTCCCACATTTTTTAAGATAATAAATGCATATCTGAATTTAGCATGCCCTGAAGCTCGGCTGGCCAAAGTTGAAGGCAAAGAGTGAGCCCCGGCTGATTACTCACTCGAGTAAGGGTGCTGCCGGGGAGGGAGGGCTGCGGAGTTTGGGAGGTGGCGGGAATGAAGACGTGTGTCCTTCGGGCTGGAAAACCCGAATCGCTCGGGGAGGCTCTTCCCCTGCATGCGAAACCAGGCACCGGCCAGCGGCTGCGCTGATTCCTCATGTTACGACCTCAAGCAACAAAACGGCCGGGTACGGCCGGTCTGCTCGTCCCCGCGCTCGGCCGACACGCGCGTTGGCAGGCACATGGCCTTAGTCATGTTTCCCGAAACCCTCCCGCGGGGGTAGCGCCATGGAAGGTCGGGGGAAGGGAGATGATGTTTAGGGTCATGTAGGTGATGCTGTGTCCCGTACCCCAACCTACACCTCATCTGAAGTCACGCTGGAAAGTCCAGGGTGCGGGATGCGTTGGAGCGTCAGAGGGATGAGTAAGGAGAGGACATCATGAAGCAATAGGGCAGATGGGTTCCTGCAGAGCCCGGCCCTGAGTCAGGGCATCATCCCCAGCGCCCTTCCTTCTGCAGGTGCTACCGGTGGCCAGCACCCTTGCAGTGCGTGGTTTTAAATTGTTTGTTTCCTTTATTATTATAATCTCCATTATTTTTTATTGTTGCTGTTTTGGCTTCCTTGGCATCTATACGGAGAGGGTTTTTCCCATGGAAATTTCTGTCTCCTGATCAGGACGAGGAAGGAGGCTCTATAGGGCCAAAGGAGATTTGAAAACAAAGATGTGTTTTGGGTTCTTCCTGCTACTGAGGGTTTTCTAGCATGTTCCTTAACATTTTTCTGATGTCAAGAAGCCACCAAAATCTCTTCCCAAACAATATGCTGAGGTGTCCAAGACACACACCACCATGTGCTCAGCACAGGCAAATGAGTCCCGTTTGCCACGGGGATGCTCCATGACCTCACTTACCATCACAGTCACACTAACTGCATGCTCATCCTCGGGTGACAATGAATTTTGAAGTGATTTTTGGTAAATTTTGCTGATTCATAGGATTTAAATGCAGGTCTGTAGGAACTAAACTTTGCTTAGATCATCGGTTGTAGCCTGATTGCAGCAGTTCCTACCTCTCTATGAGGTCCCTGGGACAGAAGATGTCCGGCGGGACGCTCCATGCGATCGAGTAGCACTGGTGGATAAATGCTTGTGAAGCCTGTTGAGAGCCTCTGATGGAAGCTGCAACGGGAGTCAAAGGTATTATCAATACTATTAATCAAACTTGGTAAAAGCAGATGCTATTTTCTGATAGCCAGGGAAAGTGTTCCTTTTATAATCACTCATAGCGTTTAGCCTGTTGTGTTTCTGCTGGTGGCCAGAGGGGACGTTTCCATAGACCAACAGCCCAACATCTCTGTTTGGCCCTCCCGTCTTGGTTCATCTCTTCTCCAGGCTCTGCCCCTCCTGCCAGCTGGTCCCACGGTGCCTCTCCCCCATTGGCCTCTCTCTTGCCCTTGGGATGCTCGCGGTGTTGCTGCAACCAAAATGCACGCTAACCGAAATAATCCCGATGACACAGTTTGTGGTCACAAATGCTTTATCACCTTCCTCATATGATGAAGGGGAAAAAAACCCAACAACCCTCTACAATGACGTCAGAAGTTGTTGGTTTAATTGGTTCTTGGTAAATACGTTCTTCAGCTAACGCTCACCGCGGCGGATCGTCCCTTCTTAAGCCTGTGCCAATAGCCTAAGGATGCAAACACCAGACTACAAACCGTGCGAGTATGTGGTTCCTCTTGACATCAAGATGCCTTCTATAATCCAGTGGGTTTAGTGTTTTAAGTTTTTGCATTGTTTAATAGATGCCGTTTTGTTTTTTATCCTCAGGCTGATTATGCCACCGGCTTAGACGGGGAAGAGCAGAGACCTCAGCAACCAGCTTTGCTTCCTTTTGCAGTTCCCAGATGATCCCTGCCTCGATTTATGGAGGTTTTTGGGTAAAACTTGGCCCTGTTAAAATCGGTGGCAACTTTCCCACTGCCTTCAGTCAGGCTGGGATTTCACTCTCCCTGCTTTACCTTTTCATCATTGCCTGCAGTGTGAAAAGCTTTGGTTGGGAGCTTACCAAAGCAACAAAATCAGCCGGACTCTGGAAATACTATTGTTTACTTTAAAGCACATTTTGTTTCCATTTTGCTATAAATATAGATGAAGTGAAAATCTGCTGTTGTGTAGGGCCTGTCACTTCGGCAGCAGTTTAGCAGAATTTCTCATATGGTCTCTCCAGCCCACAGAAAATCATCGTGGGGATGCTGGGCCCAACCCTGCAGAGCATCAGAGCCTTTTGATGCCTCTGCAAATAGGTGGGAGCTTAAAGTTACTCTGCCTTGAACAAAAAAAAATAAAAGAGTAGAATATTACGTCTTTTTCATCGCAGGCTGAGAGTGTGCATCATGCAGAGAGGGAAAAAATCGCAAAAAAAAATCAGAAAGGTGACACAGACTTGTGTTTTCAGCAACATCTCTTTAATTACAGTGCAGGTTCACATGCAATGTATTAACGTATTTAGGTATTCATTCTGGTGTCAGAGCTTGGACTGCATGTCTTTTTCTTAACTGGTATTTAAATGAGCCGAGAACACGGAAGATAAGTAGGAAAAGCAGACCGTCAGGAAAGTGCAAATGGAAAATAGATGTAAGTTGCTTGTGCTCAGCTTGCTGGAAGACTTCTGTAACACCTTAAGCTCTTGTATATTTGAATTAAAATGTCCCTGATCCTTGGACAGGCAGAACAAGGCAAGTCCTGCCCTCGCCAGCAGGACTGGCACGCGCAGAGCAGGACCTGGTTTGGGTCCCGGATTGATGAAGGGTTGGCAGAGCCGTGGGAGAGTCCTGGGAGAGGTCATGGGTGGCTTTAACCCGCTTTTGCGCCCCCCAGCCCTGCTTCATGGCCCCGTGCTGCAGCCTCTGCCCCCCAAGACCCATCAGAGCATTAGGGAAAGACGTGACTATTTCACCCCAAATCTCACGGGTGCTCCCCGACATCTCAAAAGCGTTATTCCCAGGACACTCTTTCAGAAGGGAGATCACCTTTCACAGCCAAATCCTGCCTCACTGCCCAAGGTCTGGAATCGAGGGGTACGCGTGCTCTCACCGTGCTGCGGAAACCCGCCCTAGGCTGGAGCGTCTTATTCTGGTTTTAAAGGAAAGCCTCAATTTCACGATGCAAATTCAAAACCTGTAAAGAACAATCCGAACACCTCAGTTTAGGGTTTTCTATGGTTTAAAACCGGCATCAGCGTGAGGAGACCTCGTCCTATTACGTGCGTTTTCTCCTCCCTGCAAATGCAGAAACACCGTGCTGAAAGGCATGTACTCCAGGCTGTGTAGACATTTATATGAAAAGTTATTGTTTACAGATCTGTCAGAGATTTAGCTTTGATGATGTAACGTTGGCAAATGTCATATGTAACTTCCCTGACACTGTTTTTCTAACAAATGGCTCTTTTTCTCTGCCTTGACTGGAGAAAAAAAAAGAAAAAAAAAAAAGGAGTTTGAAAGGACCCTGAACCTTAAAGCCATTTGAGTGTTGTTCAGTGTCTCCCAGATTCAGTCTGATAAAATATCTGACCTCACACTACAAAAGTTGTCTCCTGGAGAGCGCTGTTGCTACCCCAGTGCTATCGCTTACAGGAAAAAACTGCCCTTTTATTAAATATTGTGCAACTGATTGAAACTAGAGTGAGAAATGCACTCTCTGCTGCATTTCTAGGGTAGCTGAGTGTCTCAAGACGAGCAGGGCTGGCAAGCTAACGGGTTGGGCTTTTAAGGAAGATCTCAGGTATCACAAATAGTTGTTCAGCAAGAAGAGAAATATCGGCTAAAGAAGGGGAAGACATCTTCAAGTGGAAGAGGGAGGAAATCAACCCTGACTTAAGGTCTGGGGAAGGTCAATTCCCACCATGTGGCAGAAGCTAGAAAAATGGGATGAATTTAGGGGAAAATGGAGCAGAGAAAGGAGCAAGGAGAGGTGGGTCACGCCCAAAAAGTGTGACCAGGAGGCTTTCTATTAGGGCTTAGCATCTCTTATTTTAGAAGTAGAGGCAGGCAAAGGGGGAAGGCGCTGTGCGTCTCAACGAAGCATCCGCAGCCTGCAAAATACCTCCCACAGTTACCCATCTGGTATTAATATCCCCTCCGTGTTTTAGGAGCTGCCTTGGGAGATGCCACAACCCAGCTGCTTCCAGCGGTGGCGGGGGAAGGCAGGGGGATGTACCGGTAAATTTTAGCACCTACTCTGCCACCCCCCTTGCTGGGACCCAGTGCCACGGCTGCCACTTCGCACTGGGTCGTCGCTGGATAACGAGCTGAGGGCTCGCCGCAGCCCCGAGCGGGCGAGGAGAGGCAAAGCTGGGAAAAAAAAGGGGAGCATAATTCATTAAAGATGTATGTGATTAATTAAGGGCACACGGGATGAGAGCCTTCCACAGCTTTACGAGGTTGCCTACTGGAGCATGGCGAAGTGGGACCAGGCTTGCGGTGGAGGGAAACTCTCCCCGATGGCGACACTGCCCACAGAATGCAAACCAAGGCCAGGAGAAATTCCTTGGGTTTGACCATCTGAGGCCTGTAAATGAACTGTCAACTTCCAAATATGCATTAATTTAGTCTGCCAAAAAAAAATAAAATCCCTTGGGCTGAGCAATCGAGGAAGAGCGGGCAAACACCTTCAAGGCTGCTTTTTGGTGTGACAAGTTAGCTGGGTCTGAAAAGTGGTGTCTACAGGGGATGGCATCTCTCCACCAACATCCAGAGCAGCCCCTATGATGGGGCAGTTTTGGGGGAGGAATGTGTAAACGAGGGGGTGCCAGGTGGAGATGCTGCGGTCTTCAATTTTAACCTGCGTGGTCAGAGAGGCTCAGGCTTGGTTCATGAAGAACGGGGTTTGGGTTTCTCCATGGAGAACAGTTCAAGAGCTTGTTTGTCTGTCTTCTTTTTTCTTGGATATGGGGAAAAAAGTAATCCTCCTAAAGCCTTCTAGGGGATTTTCTGGACCTGGCCACCACCAGCAGACTTGGCACAAAGGTGAAGCGCCGCAGATGGCAGCAGGGGGGTGTTGCCTACATCCAGCCTCTCCCTTCTTACCTGCGGGAGGGAGAGTCTCATCAAAGTCTCCCTCTTGTTCCTCTCTCAGACAAGAAAGGTTCCCTGGACACTATCCAGAGCTGAACTCACTTGGCTCTGACAAAAAAAAAACCCAGTCTGGGCTCCAATTTTATTTACCACTCAAGCTTGCTATCCTTAAAAAGCACATTACACTCGATTTCTGGCCAGACNTTTTTTTTTTTTTTTTTTTTTTTTAAATTGTCATTATTTGCTCCAGCTCATCAGTCCCAACAAACAGGAAATCCATTATTCATGGCAAAGTAACAGCGAGGTGCAAACACGTCTCTACGGCTGCTCCGGCTGCACGTTGTGGGGTGGAAAAGGGCTCCTCTCCCTGCTGAGCATCACTGCCTTTGGTCTGAGACATGTTGGTAATAACCCCCTTGCCCTATCATGATCCTGATGGCAAAACAGTGCTCTTGAAAGCATTTTAGCTAATGCGGATCTAGCTAATCCTAAGAGGATGAGACAAATAAAGGGAGAAGGAAAATGGTAGAAAGTGTCACTATTGGGTTTAGGACTGGTGTCTGGAAATGCAAAATATCTTAGCTTCACCTCAAAAAAAATTGTAAAAATCCACTGCTTTCAGGTATGCACTGTTCGACACCCAGGAGAGGAAACCCTGTGTGCTGCTGGGAAGTGATGCAAGCATCTTTCTTCCCATGTGTTGCAATAAGCTCATTACTCCGGCATTGCAGGGGCCACTCCTGGGGCATCACACCTGACGCACTTAAAATATCCGAAATGTATTTTCCTTCTCTCCCCTGCTGCCTCCTAAGCTGTCCAATAAAAAAAAAATAATCCTGGATAAGTATGTATTTCACTAGTGCTTGAAATGAAGGTTGGCTCTGTTGGTGGAGTCCAGCAGAGGGTGGATGGACATCTGAGACAGGAACTGAACCCACTGTAATGGAAAATGTTGTCAGGAGCCATCCATTTCAACCTGCACTGCACTTGAGCTCTGCAAGATGGCCACTTGTGTAGCCCGTGGACTGTCCCCGGTTTCGGCAATGAGGGCAAGGGAGGGTGGGTCAATGGTTGGAGCTGCCAGCACGCAGCTTGCAAAGCCCTGACCTTGTCCATGCCACCCTGGCTGACGCTGCCTCGGTACCGGCGGTCTCTGGATGGGACCCAGTGGGAGGGTTGGTGTTAGATGTTGCACCGAGCTGGGCACTTCTGCTACAGACTCAGACCAGCAAAATAAACTCTGCTGGTGGAAACTGCAACTGGTCCCCTATGAATAGTGAATATCCGGCACCGGAGCCAGAGCTAATCCTCGTGCTTGGGAGGAGGTGCAAACGCTTCGTAATTTGTCATGTTTACCGGTGACTGGTGATCCTTTGACTCACCCATCATTGGAAGAAGAGGATGGCATCCATCAGAGAAGTTACCTTGGATGTTGCTACCCATGCTGCAGGACTGATGGGGAAAGAGAAAATGGAGCAACCTCCTGAAATGTAGGCTGCATCTCCCCCAAAACACCACCCCTGGGCTGGCTGCTTCCCGAGCAGTATTTTCTTTCACCTTTCTATGTTTCCAAAGGAGAGTTTCTCCATGATGTGTGTTTACCACTGTTTTCCTGGTGCTCTAGTGAAGATGCTGGCATTAAAAGGAGAAAAGCAAGTTGCTTCCCCCTGCAAGTGGCCTTTCAGCAGTGAGATAATGCTCTTCCCAAAAGTGCGTGTTCACTGCTGCTGGGCCATGGCCAAAAGCAGCCTCCCCACTCCTTCTGGAGGTGACAACAATGCACATGTGTGTCATTTCCTGATCTCTGTGGAAATTGCAGGATTGATATTCACGGCTGAAAAAAAACTGATTTGGAAAATCAACACCCACCCCCTCACCCCCCCCAAAGACTCCACCTTCCAGATTGCTTCACTTCTATGTCAAGTGCCTTCGCGCATCTTGCTCTCCGCTGCCAAGACTGTGTCCTCCCCTCAAATGACTCAGCCCCATGTCGTCTTGCTGGTTCCCGTGGGAGGGGACAGGAGCCGGCGCAGCGGCGGGTCAGGGATGTCTCACAGCCCCCGGAGCAATGGCGGCCACCCCTAGCCTGGGGCTGGTGTCCACCTCCTGCGCTCAACATCTCACTAGAGATATCCAGGGAATTGTTTCTAGTGCAAAACCAAAGATTTAACCTCAAAAACCCCCGAAATTATCAAAATATATCTAGAGAGGGCCATAGATCCCTGACACACCATGCAGACAGGCGCATCAGTTAGAGCCCTCCTGCATCCAAGATTACCCTGAGGCTCTTTGCTCTTGGACCTTCTTCAAATGTGCACTCAGTCGGGAGCAAATCTGCCTCACCGTGGCACAATATTTGGGCTCTTGAAGAGAAGGAGAAGCTTCATCTAGTTGTCCATTTTGCTACTAGAGGTTTTCGGGGAAAAGAGTGTTGTGTGTGGTTATTTTGGGGGCATTGCACTCCTGGAAATGGTCCATGCAGTAGGAGCCTGAAGAAGGAAGGCTTGAACCTCTTCCAGTCGCTCTATCTTGTATTGTTGCATTTTGGCAAAACACAGAACAAATGAGCAGCAGAGTCAGATAAACAAGCTTAAGGTAAACATTATCTGCATGTATATCCTGATTTATAACGTACGTGCATCAGTTAAAAACTTACTTGAATTTACCACAGTGTTTTAAGTAATGTTATTAAGAATGTAACTTCTTAGGAAAACTCAGTCTGTTTTTAGCCCAGACATGCAATTAGGGGAATTAGTAACACGATACGTCATCTTCAAGAACACACAGATACAGTGGTCAGAAACCTCATGCAACCCTCTGGAAGGAAATTTTGCTTGCAGCATATCCGAGTGCTCTCTTACAAGCCTCCTAATTCTCACCGAGAAATAATGCGACCTCTGAGCCAGCACACTGCCCGTTTGGAGTGCTTTGAGGATGAGGCCATGGGCTTAGTGTTCTCCTTTTTGGGGAAGAAAAGGGGCAACAAAAGGGTCTTCAGAATGTTCGTGCAGGGCGTGAGAAATCTGTGGTGGCATTGGTGGAAAGAAGTAGACGTTGTAATTCACAGCTCTCTCCTTCAAGGCGTGCAGGTGAGGTCAGGGTTTGGTTCATGTTTCTCGCATGGATTTTTGGGGTATTTTAGGCTGAGACAAGACCAAGAGGAAAGTCCAGTGAGAGCTTTTGGATGAGGTTTGGAGGCGCACGACATAGCGCTGGCTTTGGAGAGCAGCACCACGACTTTGGAATATTCAGGGTTCCTGCACCAGAAGCATAAATCAAATAACACCTGAGACCCCAAACTCTACAGCAAACATTGGCATGTACTCCTCTGTTTAGGACTAAATGAAGGGGTAAAATCGGGGGGACAGGTCAGAGCAAAAAGAGCATTAACTCTCCTGTAGTTCCTGCCACCGCGATTCATGGTCTTGCATCATCCCCCAAAACCATGGCTG
Organism: Anarhynchus alexandrinus; assembly: GCA_008711295.1. NCBI lineage: Eukaryota > Metazoa > Chordata > Aves > Charadriiformes > Charadriidae > Anarhynchus > Anarhynchus alexandrinus. The sequence continues at coordinate 6,582,586 of VUYV01000007.1, read as the reverse complement.
TGCAGCTCCTCCACCCCTTCTTGCTGCACCGCCATCAGGGCCTCGTCTACTCCTGGGACCATGGAAAATTCCAGATAAAAAGCAAAATCTCCCCATCCCTGCTTCCTTCCAAGTGTTCCAGAAACTCCAGCTGAATTTCACAAATTCAGGAGGCTGTTGGCTAGTTCGCGTAAGCCAGAGTCCAAATTTTTGGTTGCTGAACCAAGCCTTGAGACAAGCCATTGAGGTTTCTGTATCGCTAGCAACAATCTTTGCTTTTGTTTTTGTTTTGCTTTAGGCCTGCAGCGCTACTAAATGATGACCTGATCCTGCTATGTGGATGTATGCGAGGACAGCTAAGAGGATTGGAGACTTCTCAGTAATAGCTGCAAATGATAGAGGATCCTGCAAAAATGCTGGAAAATATGAAAAGGCCAATGAAGCAGGGAAAAAGAGTGGTCCAAAAAGGTTGTTTTTTTTTCCTTCCCTTAAGAAATGATGCATTATCTGGAAATCCCACTTTATAGTTTGGAATTTGGTTTTGTGTTAGTTTCTTTCAGTGACCGATTCTGAATAAAGAGCAACCGCAGAAACAGTACACCAAAGCAACAGCAGTGGGTGGCAAATTTCTGCGTTACCACAAATATCCTTCCATACTTGACAGTCCAGATTGAAAACATTTTTTTGTTGTTTGTTTGTGTATCTCATCTTCAGTCAGTCTCAAATTGGAGCAGAAATGATCAGCTCGATGGTTTCTTGACCAAAAAAAAATGCCCTCTGCTTCTCCCCCAAACCTCTTCATGACCCATTGTGGCGTTTGAGGCCCAGGGCTGTTCTGGTCCATGGGAATGGTTATGGTCCCTCTCTGTAAGCCACCAAGGGCCAGATTTGCAAACGCTGTTGGTTGCCTTGTGTGGGATTTCTGCTGAACTGGGGTTTCCAAAACAAACATGGGTTTCTCACCTGATGGACTTGCCTAGAGTGGGTGAAGTGCAAAGTCACTGCATTTTTTTAAACTTCAAGTTCTTGGCTGAAGATATCTCAGCCAGGGAGATGCTTCTATCCAAGGAGGAGGATCCATATCCCCCTAAAACGTGCAATTATACCTCCAATCATGCACAGCCCCGTTGATTTAGTACATACATACATTTCTGCAGCTGGGGTCTTGCACCATAAACTGTGGCAGGGAAGACTCTTGCCAGACATTCATACAATACATAGCACGCTTGAGTCCTGATTTGTGCTGGGATTTTTGCAATGCATAAAAACACCACCCTTCCCCAAGCGACACAGCCCCGGTTGAAGACCTGTTGTCAGCCCACAACATCTCATTTTTACTACCAGACTCCCATGTAACGGAAAACATCACCCACTTCCATTCGCAGATGTGCTTCTGCACAACGTCAAGGCTCCTCCTTGAAAAAAAGTTGTTGCTGCAGAATTATAAAGGCACTGAAGGCAAAAGTTTATGACACGAGCTGCGATCCAGCTCTGCTTCCATGCCCCGTTGTGTGCAACCCAACCGACTGCAAACCTTGGAGATTAGCACAGAGTGAACCTGATGTAAGACTGCAGCAGAACTGCTCAGCGAGTGCCAAACGTACATGTCCGAAGAGGAAATAACTTCACAGAGCATTAGGCTGTTGCTTAACTTGGGATTTTACTGGAGGTGGATACTTCTTGGTTTTTTTTTCATTTGCACATTTCTCTTGATTCGGAAAGGCTAATTTTTCCTGGCTTCTCTTTGTGGGTTTCATGTTGAGTTCAAAATTGAATCCGGGCGGTTAAAAACGTAACGGGATACATGCTGTCCTCAGCTCTTCCCTTGCAGGCTCTCCTGCATTCACTGGAATTTGTGGTGAGAACAGTTTTCAGCTCAACAACGACTCTCCGCAGTCATTTATGCACCTAATTTCAAAGCATGTTGGGCCAGCCCTGCAGCTGCTGTAATTCCTCATCCTTAGCAAAACTCCAGATTTACCCAGCTCTCAGGTGGTCCCCTTGTAGTTATTGCTTTTTTTCCAGCTGATAGGCAGTCAGGTCCAGTGCAATCATTTATTTTCTTAGGGGACGTGATACCTTCGTGGCCCCACAGCCGAGTGGGAAGCATGGTCTCTCCCCCAAGCGCTAAGGCTTTTCCAGTATAACATCCCTGGTTGTTTTAATAATCATACTTGATACCATCAAATAACCACATATGTGATTCACAGCCCTCTGTAGCAAGGAAAAGGCTGACATTTTTAGGGCTAGAGGAAGATTTTTGCACCAATTGTTTGATTTCGCAGTCTAAACCAGCCAGAAGCTCTCCTTACTCTGGCGTAAGAGCTGTGAGTTGTCCTTAGGAAAGCGTCTCCATCTCCGCTTGCTGTGGGAACAGAAAAACCCATTAAATCAGGAGTCTTCAGGCAGGTCCCGTTCTCTTCCCTTTGCCTATTTCTCCTCCCATTTTGGATCAGCACAGAGGTGAGAAGGGAGCCCTGTGACGCTCAGGGTACATGTCTTCATTTCCAAAGAGTCATCTTGGAAACCACCAGCCGCTGTTGGCCAACGAGTCTCTGCCCTTCGCTGTTCTCCTGCTCCGCTGCCCCTGGGAAGAGACACGGGAGCCTTGCGCAACGCTCCAGCATCAACAACACAATTTTGAGGGTTGGCAGCTCCCGTTAGGTAGAAAACAACCCAAACTGCCCCGGGCATCCCTGCTTTGTTCCCGTGCCAGCGCCGAGTTGGGACGCTCTGCCTCCTGCACACCTCAAGGGACAGGAAGGATGGTGTGGTCCCCACTCAACATTGCTCATCGTCGATGGATGGCAGCGCCCCATTTTGATGGAGGTGTGGAAGAGCTCTCTTAATTCATCTGCCAGTTCAGCCCCTTTTGTTGTTGTTTTCCATGAGAACACGATATGTTTATCTAGCTTTGATTTTTTTGTTGTTGTTGTTGCTTTGTAGTTGAATTAACTGATTATTACTTTCATCTGGTTCCCTCTGAAGGGTCAGATGAAGCCCAAATAATAAAATTGGATGTGAGTGTGTGTATGTATTTATAATTAATAGGTTGCATGCTGAAAGAAGTGGGGTCCCAAAAGAACGTGTAAAAAGAAAATGCTCTAAAACTCAATCTTTATTTTGGTTCAACCTCAACAATTTCCTGCGAAGTATAAGCGGTGATATAATACGGGGCAGATCAAACCAAACTCTAATTCTCTTCTGCGTCTCATGCCAAATGTCATCCCCTTAAGATGTGCTTTTCTCCATCTGGCGATTTTGGCTTCCCTGTGTTCTCTGTAAGTCTTTGGACCTTTTGCTAAAATGTTTGTGATATGACTCAGAATAACAAACAAAACATGCAGGACCTTCATTCAGTCGAGCACAATACTGGCAATAAAAGGAGCTGGCTCCACCAGAGGATTTTATAGGGACCCCACTAAAACCCAAAGGAGAGAAATAAATCAGCAACTGATGCTTTAATTGATTTTTTTATTTTTTTTAAGAGAAATCAGAACTGTTTTTCAGTAAAGTTAGAACTTTTCCATGTTTTCACCAAAACAAACAGAAAGCAGGTGCGCGCTGAAAGAATTTTGGCCAGGAAAGCACAGAGAAGTGCATATGGGTTTTCCTGTGAGCGTTTACAGTTAATAGGCTCAATTTTGCTTTTAGTTATGTCAATGCAAGTTTTGCCGTTCCCTTCAAAGAAAGCAGGCAGGGACACCTACGGAATCACGGTATTCCTTTGGGAAGCGAGTGTGAGACGTGTGAAGGTAGTTTTCTGGTAGACTGTGTATTTTAAGGGTTGTCACAATCCCATCCAAATCCTTTGCGGTGCAAAACGGCGCTCTGCTTGCTGAAATTTTGCTCCAAAAAAATAGAGCTGTTCCTTGCATAAGAATGTATATTTCTGGAGAACGGAAAGCAAACGCAGTCCTATTTTCCAGTAGTCCTCAGCCACTCTTTTGGCGGCAGTTTGGTTTTTGCTTTTTTTGATTCAACGCCTGGTTTTACCGCAATGGTGGAAGGTGGTTACGTTCAAAGCCGTGCGAATTTTTCCACGGTTTTGCAGTTTCCTCCTGGGAATTTCTTCCTTTGTCCGATAAGAGCCTATTTCCTCCCCTTTTCTGTACAAGCCCAGGGCATCGCCGCCATTGCCATGACCACCTAAGGATGTGGGTCTTAAACTAGAGGCAGTATTTTTATATTTTTTTTTGGACAAATGAGCACAGACAGGCAAGAAGAGCCATTAGCGGGCAGAGCGCATCTCCTCCGTGATGGACGGCGCAGCTGAGGGCAGGCACGCTGCAGAGCCTCTGCTTTGTGCCAGCCCCGCCGCGTCCCTCTCCGGAGCACCTACGAGCTGCCGAGGGATGTCTGAGCCAACACGTCTTAAGGCACAGAAATCCGGAGTGTTTAAAACCTCTCGTATCCATGACCATAAAAGTACAGCAATTCCATGAGCGCGGATGCCTTATACGTGTGCGCTGCCGGAGGGAGGTTGCCAGTTTGGCACTTGGCAGCCGATGCCTGACACAGGCAGTAAAACCCATTTGTCACCGAGAAGTGTATTTAATCCCTGTTTATAGAAATCCTAATGCCTTCCCTCGGGCGGATGGGTCCTTCTGCCTGAAACCTGGTGCGCAGGGACCTGGCGTGCTCAGAGGGAGAGCCAAGACCAAGGGCAGAGGTTGACTTGAACGGGCACTGCTGCCACCAAAAGTGGTGACGTGAGGGCTCAGGGAGCTCTGCAGAAATCCCCCTCCAAAACACAGCCTCCCAAAGCAGCCGGTGGCTTCCTGCAAGCTAAAGGACCACTGCCCTTTCCTGTCTCGGTCCTGTCCTCCTGACGTGGCTTCGGAGGGGGGGTCACATCTTTAATGTCCTTCCCATGAGGGATCCCTTCCTCTTTGCGGAAGAGGCAGGAGAAGACCTGGCTTCTGGCCCTCGTAGTCTTTGGGAAAAAATAGCAAAAAGAAGTGTAGCTGAAATGCTCCAAAAGCAGAAAACCACACTGCTTTCCACTTCCCCGGTATGGGATTTATTAAAGAAAGCCCTGGGACGTGAGGAAGGAAGAGCGGCTGGGTTTCAGTGCTTTTGAAGGCTTTATTTACCTGAAGGCTTGGAAAATAGCTCGGCACCGTGCATGATCTCAGCCGTGTAACGAGTTGCAGAAGAGCTGGCTTACCCAGGTGAACGCGGGGTTTCGTGTCCATCGCATGCGGTGCAGACCTCTGCGCTCCAGCACGAGCCCTTCCCAGGGACTGCCACATGGACTGCGGCCGGGAAACGTCCCAGTTTCCCTATGTGCCATCCGTGTTTTACTTCTTATATGTTGCCCAGGAACTGGGACTGCCTGGGTGAAGGCACCTGCAGCCTTCCCACAGCGACCTGATAAACCACTGCCAAGCCATAATTTGGGATAAACGTTATCATTGCTGACATGCAGACAGGTTCTGGAGTGCCCTCGTGTAACCCAATATGCCCCTTCCAAATCGATTTCCCCCTTCTCACCTTTATAACCTGTATTGTTTGGTATAATTAGATTATTGATAATCGTAGAGTTTGACTGTGTCTCCGTAAAGGCTAATATATCAGGTGCGTAAGAATTTACACGGACAGCTAAACCACGCTGTTTGCCCATAAACTTCTGCTATAAATATGATCAATTTTTAAAACACAATGAAAGCCAAGCAGATTTTCAAGCCGTGACTTTAAAGCCGTTGGGCACGTAGCGGTGCTGGGGATGAAGCGTATAATCCCAAATTGGCTGGACGAGGAGCAGAAATGCCAAGAGCCAGTTCAGATCATAGAATCATAGAATCATAGAATGGTTTAGGTTGGAAAGGACCTTGAAGGTCATCGAGTTCCAACCCCCCTGCCATAGGCAGGGACACCTCCCACTAGACCAGGTTGCCCAAGGCCACGTCCAGCCTGGCCTTGAACACCTCCAGGGATGGGGCCTCAACAACCTCTCTGGGCAACCTGGGACAGTGCCTCACCACCCTCAAAGTGAAAAACTTCTTCCTAATGTTCAATCTAAACCTGCCCTCTTCCAGTTTGAAGCCATTCCCCCTCGTCCTATCACTCCATGCCCCAGTAAAAAGTCCTTCCCCAGCTCTCCTGTAGGCCCCCTTTAGGGACTGGAAGGCCGCAATAAGATCTCCCCGGAGCCTTCTCTTCTCCAGGCTGAACAGCCCCAACTCTTTCAGCCTCTCCTCACAGGAGAGGTGCTCCAGCCCTCGGATCATCCTCGTGGCTCTCCTCTGGACACGCTCCATGCGAGGGGTTGATCCATGGCAGCCCTCAGGGATGAGATGAGGGCTGCACTGAGCAGCACTGGAACCCTGCTGGAGTGGGTGTTATAACCCCGAACGCTCCTTTCCTCCCCTGCAGGTTTGTAGACGTGCAATTATTTACCGGGCTTGATTGCTTTTGCTTTGGGCGGATTTATTGCACTTCACTCCTGGTGGCTGTGAGCTCGTTTTCCTGCGGAGAATTCAAAGGAAAGGAAAGCAAATCTGCAACCCGGCTCCAGCGGAAAAGCAGACTGCGACGAGGTTTGCTCGTACGCCACCAGGCAATGGCTGCTGCCTTCTTCAGGTGTTTGCCTGGTTGTGTCTGATGGGACTGGAAGGGCTCCAGGGCAAGGGCTGCCTGTCCGTGGCACGACGGGCTGAACAGGGATGCTGCTGGGAGCTATCGCAGGGAGAGAAAGTCAGGAACGGTGTCGGGTGCTTCGGGTCCAGGCTCATCCCGCCCGGTCTGCGTCTCCCAGAGGCTCCCAACCCATTCCTTTTCGCTCGTTCATCGAATTACACCGCTTCTCGACGGCGCGGGGTTAGTTCCTGCTGGAAATCAGGCTGTGCCGTCCCATCTGATAAGTAAATGACGTGAGCTCTTTCATTTGAAAGGGTTTTAAAAAGACAGAGAAAATGGTGGTCGCAGACTACAGAAGTCGGATTGATTTTCCTTAAAAGGGGAATCGGGAAGAGGGGATGGGAAAGCAAAAACTGCTGGGGAAGTGGTAAGTGAATCCATAGGGTTTGGCCAAGGGATTCATAACCAGAGGGATGCTTACAAGTTTCCACACTGAATGTATTTCCTTTCCCCCAGACAGGACTGCATTGAGGTCGATCGGGCTCTCAGCGTGCAGCCAAACTGGGCTTTAAAATTATGGTAATAACGGAGCATGGAAGAAAAGACAGTGCCATGCCAAGGGTTGAACAAAGCAGTGTTTGTGAGATGGAGGAATACCTCTCATTAGGCCAACTGACACAGCCAGAGAGGAGAAGCAGGTAAACTTTCAGGCTTGCAAGTTCTCTGTAGGGGACTTTTAAGCATTATCGGGATTGATGCTTTTCTCCCCGCATCTCGGTCTGACATCAAAACGCCCAAGCACAGTAGCTGACCATCCTCCGGGTGAGCTCTCCCAGGCTGATTACATCCAGCCTGAATTTCTTCCTGCATGTTTCACTTCTTCCAGTAAAAGGTAGTCATGCCTCATATTTATAATCAGTCCCCACTTTTATTCCTGGATGTTATTCAGATGCGTTTTTGTATCACTTTGGATTCTCTTCTGTGGAAAGTCCCCATGGAAGTATCGGCCAAAATGAATAACAACCGGAAACAATAAAATGGAGAAAGATAAAATCAGGAAGAGTAAGCTTTGTTTATAGATGTGAACAGCTTTTCCAGTAAACCACCAAATAAAGAGGTTCCTCAAACTCGGAAAGTCTGAAAACGGGGCGGTTGGGAAAGCAATTGGACTCAGAGAAGCTTTGGATGGTAAAAATATGGAAAAAAAAAAAAGAAATAAAGAACATGACTTTTTCTCTTGAGAGTATTTACTGAATGATAGATGGGAGTGAGTCAAAGTGTGTGCATCCCAGGCATGCCATCACCCGCCCCTGAAGCTAAAGGGGAAAAAGGGTGATGCTCCGCAGAGGGAAAAGTGTGCGTTCAGAAAGCTGCTCTTTGCCTCCTTTTGAGCTTGTAAATGCATTTATATAAGAAGATGAACAAACTTTGTAGGGAAGAAAAAATAAAAGCAACAGAGGTGGCTGCTGTAAAGGCAAAATGTATTTGAATCTATGTTTTTTAAAAGAAGGAAAAAGAAAGGCATGAGGTGTGGCAAACTAAGCACCATCATCACCTCTGCTCACACATGAAGAAAATTAGTATTAATTATCCTATCATTCAAGTAATTCCTATTTAATTTACAAATACAGACTATGAGTTGTGAAAAGGAGAAATACAAAGTGGAATGACAAATGGCTTTTTTCAGGGTTTTTGCTTGCCTGGCGTTTACATGAGCTCTCTGGTTACCCTCTCTCTGGTGTCTCACCTCGAGGTCTTCCCTGCCGGTGGATGGAAGGAGAGGAGGGAGCAACTTTTCAACAAGCTCAAATTTTAACATAAAGAGGGCCAGGTTGTATTTTTTCTTCTTTATTTGAGTTATGGCGATGCCTGCAGACACCCGTGTCTGCCCCCAGTGCCAGGGGTGGCATTGCCTCTCCTCGGCACTGGGAGCCAGGGGTCTGCTCTGAGCTGATGGTCATCCTGCTTTCTTGTGTTGTGGGAAAAGATGCTGCAGGAAAAGCAATAATTTACAGCGAGGGATGGACCTGGGAATGGGATGGAACCCCGGAGAAGATCTGGGAGGGTCGCCCAGTAACATTCAAGGCGGGGGCTGACTTCCAGCCCTTCCCCGGCCCTCCATGGCCACCAGCTCCCAGCCTGCAGGATGCCACCGGGGAACTTTGCCGCCCTGCCAAAACTTCCCATGAAGAGCTGACGGGGAGGATGGTTTCCTGCTGCTTCCCAGGTGGGCTTTTAGGTGCTGCTTCACCCTCAAAAAAGCAAAGCATGGTTTATGGCCAGAAATAGGAGGACAAACAGACTGAATTTCTTGCATAGGAAGCAAACCTGATCCAACATCATGTAGCTAAGCACAAGAGAGACCCAGGCTCCAGCAAACTGGTGGGAGAGTGCAATTAATATTCCGAGTGGGGTGCTTTCCCCAACCCCCAGAACACGGAGGTAGACGGCTCCGCACCGCGGGATCGCCATCCCCTTTGGTCTCGCTGCACGGTGGTGCGTGCTCCTTGCTGACAGAAGGAGGAGAGCTGGAGATGACAGGGAGCTTTTGTGCTGCCAAAAAGGAAGAGAGCGGGAGATGGAGGAGAGTTATATGGTGCCAAGGAACGCGACTGGAGGGCTGACGGTGGCGCTGATAGGTTTGACGTGAATGTAGCTTGGTGGGGATCCAGCTGAACACAGGAGTAAATGTGTGTGTCTCCGTGCATGCAAGGAGCTATTAAATAAGCTCCTTTCCTTAGAGGAAGGGGCTCCATGACTGGTGTTGGCTGGGGATATTTTCTGGGTGCTTCACAGAGGGAAACCTGCAGCAAAAGGGAGAAGATCTCTTTGCTACAGGGAATGCACCAGGATTTTCTCCATCAGAAATTACCAAAAGGAGCTCGCCCCGGTGCACTCGCGCTAAATAATTTTTTTATTTTTATTTTTATTTTTTATTTTTGGGGGTTTTTTTTATTCTTTTTTATTATGGCTCTTTGAATTCGAGAACAACTTAGCGGGTCATCCCTTAAGCAGTGACTCTGAGCATGGGAAGCACAAACGTGTTGGCCTCCATTTGCTGGACGGGGCTCGGAGTTTGTGTTCTGCGCTCCTTTGCAGCGTGTCAGCTCGCTTCTGCTTCTAATCTAGGATGCCTTGTTTTCCCGACATTGTTTAATCAAACTTAGATCTAATCAGTGCCAGAGCATTAATAAGTGTGAGCCTCCGCAATCCTAAGCGGCCATGTAAAATGCTGGAGACAGTCATTTTCCCCGTTGGTCTTTCTGCATCAGGTCCTGAAATCCCCCAATTAAGTTTTGTACCAAGAAATGAGTAATATTCATTGCAAACTCATGTTAGCGGGACACTTCCAAGGTCCTGCCTCCCACTCCTGCGACATATTAAACATGTGGGAAACAAAGCAGAGCCCACGTGCGGAAGGACCACAGAGCCTCTGGATTCGGGAGACAGCACTGTGACACCCACGCGCCTCCTCATCTGCAGCCACGGGCTACTTACAGCCTTGAGGCTGCTTTCCTATTGACCCCCAAAAGGTAGAATTAATAAAATAATTAATAAAATTAATAAAGCACTCACTTTCTGGACTTCTTAAGTCCATCAAACCAGCTGCTAAGAGATAGGGACCAGGAGCATGGTTTCTTTGCGGGCAGGTAATTCCATCTGCAGACGCGGCAAAGCTTTCTGGTCACATCCTGGGAAGCATTTGGTACTGGCTACTGTCAGGGACAGATACGGGATTACACAGGACGTTTATCTGGCTGAGGAATTTATATGATCCTAACTTCACCCTGTTAGCAGCATCTTAGGAGCTAAGCCCGAATAAGCACTTTGACCAACTCTTTATTGAACTAGAAGGGAACAGAATGAGAGCAGAAGGGAGAAAATTATTATTTTTCCTAAAGGGCTCAAGCATATGTGCTTTTAAAAAACCCCACTGGTTTTACATTAAAGGGTGGAGAGTGGCTTGTTAGAAGGTGTAAACTCACACAGCAAGACCCGTTCATCAGCTCCAGCTGAGCAAGGCACCTACGGCAGGGGCAGAGCGGGTTTCCATTGCCTTAAAATGAGCGCAAATCCCTCTGTCAGGACATCAGATCAGAAACTCACTGGGGTGGGCGTGAGGTCCACACGTGGGGGATGCAATGCCCACCACGACAGGGGTTTTATCAAGGTCTGGGGTGTTGCTATAACACAAATAGGGACAAGAAATAAAGAGGACTCGAGGGTGGCTGCTGCTGAAGTCTTGCATCCCTCCATTGAATCCCTCCTTTGTGGCATGCTCTCTCCCAGCGCAGCCCAAGAGCTGGTCCAGCTCCCCATTAAAGCCTCCTCCTCCCAGGCACGAGCTTCATTTTGGTCTGACCCCCATCTCTTCCAATTTCTGTGCCACCAGTTTACCCGTGCTTTACTTCCATTTGTTAAGAAAATGCAATTTCAAAAGGAAATCTGATGCTGCAGCAGCTCTCTGGTGTCCTCGGCTGCATCAATCCTGCGTCAGGAGCATTTCAAAGGGACTGCAGACTCCCAGTGCTCCGCCTGACTCAGCCCAGTAGCCTGAACTCCTACAACCCAGACCGTAAGCGTTTAAGGACTTGTTGTTGCTTTTTGTTATTATTAATATTATTACTGTGCTTGTTCTGGCACAAAACCCCTTTTCTATTCTTTTTCCCTGCTTAGAATTTTGGTCAAAGTTTAATTAAATTTAGAGGAGCTGGAAAAACCGCATAATTCAAAAGTAAATGAAAGCAGTGGCTATTGCCGGGGGTGGCAGCCCTCGGCGTCATCCCCGGTCACCGCGCCACAGGCAGCCTGCGTGGCCCCAGGGACATGGGGGGACACGGGTGCTCCTGGGGTGGGGTGGGGGGGCAGAGCTGCTGCAGCCCTGCACCGAAATATCCTTGGAAATGCGGATTTCCCTTTGCTGGAGGAGGGGGCAGGGGGCAAAGGGCTCCCCGTGGGGCCGCGTTTGGAGGATGCTATAAGGTGTCCAGGCGGGAGGTGGGGAGCCGCCGCGGCCCGGCAAAACGAAGCCCTTGTTTGTCCCTGCCCGTGCGGTCAGGCGCTGTGGGTGGGAGCAGGGGGGATCTGTTTTCCCAGGCTCCCTGCCATCAGGAATTACTGAGCTGCCATGAAATGGGAGGAAATATTTCATTATAGGCACATGCGCTTCAATTTCACATGATGGAAACTTCAGGATCAGCTTTCCTCCCGCCCTCCCTCCCTCCCTCCTTCCCCGGGTGTCCCTCATCCCTACTGCAGCGGGGTAGTGCTGGGCATCTCCAGCGTGGTCCTCCTCACCCTGCATCCTCCTGGAAGGGGCAGGGGTACTCTCCTTGCAGCAGGACCCCCCCAGCAGCCTGGGGTGCAGCCCCACTTCCCAGTCCCACAGCACCCCCGGGGCAGGAGCAAAGTGGGCACATGCCCAATGCAGACTCCAGCCCTAAAGCAAATAATAATAATAATAATAATAATAATAATAATAATAATAACAACAACAACAACAACAACAACAACAATAATAATAATAATAATAATAAAGGGTATGCATGATGGAGCAGAGATGCAGTCTGGGGAGTGGAGGATGGAGGGGAAATCTCACCCCTCACCAGGGCTTTGGGGGCTGCCAAGCACCTTGGTGCATGGAGCAGGGAGGTAAAAAGGAGATGCAAGCACCCAGCAAGGAGATATCCTTATGGCATTTTTTTTTTTTTTCCAAGTTCTTTATTTTGGAGTGGCATCTCTCAGCGTTTTCCGGGGCAAAGCACCGGGGAACCCGCGCCCGCCCTGGGCAGCGAGACCGCGGGGACCCTCTGTGCCACCCCACGCACGATTTCTGCAGAGGGAGGTGCAGTGAGAAACAGCCCTGGCGAACAAAAACCACGCTGCTGCGACGTGCTTTTTTTTCCCCCGACTGTACCAGTTTTCTGTCCCCAAACTACCTCTTCTCCCCCCATTGAAACGAACCCCTTATCTCCCGTAAATTGTAGCCAAGCCAGAAAGAGGAGAAAAGCACTACGAGGGGGGGACGAAGGGGGGAAATTCACCTTTTTGCCCCTCAGAGCCGCAAGTACTGCAGGGGGGCACCCCCCGCCCGGGCTCCGCCGCGGGGTACGCGGGGCGGCGGGGCAGCCCCCGGGGGAGGCGGGGGCCGCCCGGGGCGGGGGGGTCGGGCTGGCTCGGCGGCGCCCGCCCGTGTCAGCGGGGTTAATGCGGAGGGTCGGGGGCAGCGCCTGGCGCCCGGGACGGACCCTCCCCGGGCCCGGCC
>VUYV01000007.1:6483299-6569549 GCA_008711295.1 Anarhynchus alexandrinus | reverse complement strand
GAGGAGAGGAGAGGAGAGGAGAGGAGAGGAGAGGAGAGGAGAGGAGAGGAGAGGAGAGGAGAAAGGAAAAGAGAAAGGAAAAGGGAAGGGGAAAGGAAAAAGGAAAGGGAAGGAAAGGAAAAAGGAAAGGGAAAAGGAAAGGAAAAAGGAAAGGGAAGGAAAGGAAAAAGGAAAGGAAAAATGAAAGGAAAAAGGAAAGGAAAAAGGGAAGGAAAGGAAAAAGGAAAAAAGGAAGAAAAGGAAAAAAGGAAGAAAGGAAAAAAGGAAATCGAAAACGGTAAAAGAAAAAGGGAAATGGTAAAGGAAAGTAGAAGAGAAAAAAAGGAAAAGTAAGAGGAGTAAAGAATCCCGTTTTCATAAAAAGTCATTAAAATACAGGTGGTCGATGTCTAAGGATGCTCTTTACAAGGCAGTGTTCCGTTTTTAGCCCACGGGATGAGCACAGCAGAGCATCCTCAATGTCCGTGGGGTCTCCCCTCGTCTCTCAGGACAGGACAGGGAAATTGCACACCCAGCACCTGCCTGGCTGAGTCCTGGGAAGCTGTGGAGCTGTGGTGGGTGCCTGGGCTCACCCTTCTGCACCGAGCCTGGGTGGGAGATGCCCTAACTGGGGCTCACTGGAAGCTGCCCACAAGGTTTCCAGAGCTCCCCTCCAGCCACCACTCCCACCAGTTCCTGATTTCATTCCTCTGGTGTAGTTGTGTGAAATAATATTTCTTTCTGCATAAAATGATAACTTTGTACCTTATTAAATTACATACTTATGAAGTTTTTTTCCAGCGCTGAAACCATATCATATACGTAAAGGCTAAGGCGGGGAGGAATTTTTACAGATGAGTAATAAACCTCTGGAAAAAAAAAGATTTATGATGGAAAGCTGACACAACCTTAAGTGGATAATTCAATTTTTACTCACTTTCTTTGTTCCCTACAGAGGCACTTAGAGCTACAAAGCCCAGGCACACACGGGGCTATTGATCCTCAGACTCAGAAACCCCCCAGTGCTGTTTTCCGCCGGCCCCTGCCCAGGCACACTCACAGCGTGTGCCAACAGCACTGATAAATATGGACTTTCCTTTTTTGGGGGCTTCCCTCTCTTTGCCACACACATCCACACTTACATCTCTGCTCGGGTTTTGTCTGGGTTTTTCTTCCAACTTACTTTTTCTCATGTTTGGGAATAAGTTCTGAACAGGTTGCGGTCTCTGTGCCTTTCTTAACAAATTTATAACTATAAATTGACACGAGGCAGATTTTTGGGTGCTCTGATTTTCTTTAACTAAATCGTGATTTCTTTCCCCGTAGGTGACTCTGCTCCTTTCTAATCTTTTCACTAATGCAAAGCTTTTCAACCTGGTAGTGGTGCAAAGAGGGGCGCAAACACTCGCAAGAGTATTTTTGATAAAGGCACAAGAGAAACCAAACTGGGTCAGGGCAAAATGCAGACACAGAGGGGAAAAAATATCTTTCCCCAGACAAAAGCTCCCGGGTTTTCGTGGGTAACACTTTGCACACCCTGGGATTTGCTGGGCTGTTGCTTCCCATCAAGCTTCTTGTGGGTATAACGTCATTCAAAGAAGCGAATATGGAGAAGTGATGAAAAGGAGAAAGCTGTTTTCTAGGAATCCTGTGGCTGAGCATTATTTCCTCCCAAACTGGCTGGCAGGAATGAATTTATTTCCATTACAGCTGCAAAACTTACTGCTTCATTCGAAATTTCATTGCATTGAAAAATCCCATAGCCTGCGCTTATCGGCTCAGTTGATTTTGAGTCTCAAAATTTAACCTAACAATAGCCTAGAGGTTCTGGTTTTAACTAAGAAATTCCCAGTGTGGATTATTTGGGAATGATCAGAATAAATACCGTGATTGATCCAGTCCAAAAATCAATGTATTTTCATTTAGCGAGCATGTTTACTAAAGAAGGTCATGATTTGCATTTTTAATCCTGATTTTTTTAAAAAAATGCAACATGTCAAACATTCCCCTGTGCCGGAAAAACTATTTCCCATCTACTACACATGAAAAGCGTGTCCCACTTGTACACACTACCGCGCTCATGTGTGCACATGACTGCCCGTGGCCCGTTGCTGCACGGAGGATCACTTTGGCCCTTCGTGCACACACGCACCATTGCCTGGCAGACGCACGCAGGGACACGCGCAGTCCCAGTGCGCACAGATCACGGCACACGCGTGTGTACCTGCGGTCACAGCACACCCATGCAATTGCAGTGGGAAGGTGCAATTAGCACACGTACGTGCAATCACAGCGCATGCACGTGCAATCACGGCACACACATGTATATGCAGTCATGGCACACACGCATTCACCATGCACACGCGCAATCAGAGCACAAGCATGCAATTACAGCACGAACATGCAATCACAGCGCAAACACGCTATCACAGCACTCCCACACGTGCAGTCACAGCACACACGTGCAATCACAGCACATGCAGACACTCACAGCACATACATGCAATTGCAGCACATACGTGCAATCACAGCACATGCATGCAATCACAGCATGCACCATGCAATCCCAGCGCACACATGCATACAGTCACAGCCCATGCACACACTCACAGCCCACACACATGATCGCAGCACACACGTGCAATCACAGCCCATGTGCACACTCATGGCACACACGTGCAATCACAGCCCACGCACACACTCACGGCACGCACATGCAATCACAGCATATGCATGCAATCACAGCATGCACACATGCAATCCCAACGCACACATGCATACAATCACAGCACACACAGGTGATCACAGCACACACGCACAATCACAGCCTGTGCACACACTTACAGCACACACAGGTGATCACAGCACACACGCGCAATCACAGCCCGTGCACACACTCACAGCACACACATGCAATCACAGCATATGCATACAATCACAGCACACACACGCAATCACAGCACACATGTGCAATCACAGCCCGTGCACACACTCACAGCACACGCATGCGATGGCAGCACACACGCCTGTATCACCTTGCAGCCCCCCATACGGTCCCAGGCACACAGACACACCCCCCCCCACTATCTCATGCACCCCCGTACCCACACACCGACACCCTGCACAGGCACCCACCTCTCTCCCTCCCCGTCTTGCACACACAATTACCAGACACACAGGCATATTTTTATTGCAGCTGTCAGGAACATGAAAAACCTTTCTGCCAGCACTCAGCACGGGCAATTTATGAGCCTGGTCTGTTTGAGTGAGGAGGGGGGGGTGGTGGGGATCAGAGAAGAAATGATGGGAGAGAAAATGGCCCATAAATTGTTCGCCATGATTTACACTGTAGTCCATTTGCAGCCTATTCTTTTTTTTTTTCTNTTTGGAGCCTCACACACACAGATCTCTCTCCCGCTCTCCTTCACGTTGGGGTCCTGAGCCGGCCCAGCTGGAGGAAGGCAGCGATCAGAGTTCAGTTGGTGCAGACAGAGCTAAAGTAAACAGACGTGGTCATTCAGCAGGCAGTTAGCAGCCTTTGGACAGATGAGCAGGGCTTCGCAGGACCACACACGCAAACCCCTCTAGACCACACAGGGACCGGGGCTGCGTTGCCTTTGCACGCAACGCATGCAGAGGGACGGTACTCCTCCCACCGCGCGGGGCTGGGGCTTCTCCGGGTCTCCAAACCCCCCCTGGACTGCTCCGGGAAGCGTTTCCTGCCCCAGCCGCCCCGGTCCCTCCTGCTCGCCGGGTGATTAACTCTGTCACCCGGCCCGAGGAGCATGGTATACATTCCTCGGCAGAAGACATAGCGTACTCCTGGAAAAATGCCACCGCTACTTCCACAGCTCATAAAGTCATCTCCTGACCTTCTCCTTTTCTCCCTTCAAATTTGGCCCATCGGCCTCGTACCTCACACTTTCATCTCCATCGCTCACTAAGGAGGTACCAAACCCGTGTTAGCAGCCTGCATCCCGTGCTGCCCTTTGGACCAAAAAAGCCCTTTTTTGGGAACAATGCCCTCCACCGAGGCTGAAAGGCCTCTTGGCCATTCCTGAAGCTTCACCTTGGCTGGAGAAACCCCAAGCCAGTCTGCATACATAGTTAATTCATCTGACAATATATAGGTAACTGGTGTGTTCGGACGCTGCACAGCATCCCGCACGCCATGGCCTCTTCCTCAAGCAGATGCCAGGATGAAGGAAGGAGCATCCTTCAGCCCCACTGAGCCATTTGCTGACATGGTCCTCCAGTCCTCGCAGCGTTTGCAAGCATCCCCAATGCACATTCCCTCCATCCCAGCCTGTTTTCAGATGATGAGCATCACTCCAGCTCTTGCCCCCTCATGGTGTTACTGGGTTTCATGGCTTGGAGGCCGGTTGTGAAGGGGTTACTTGTTTTGGTGCTGGGCCTACCAGGATGGAGTGTTCTGGACCCATGGAGGTGTCAGCTGAGGGGCCGGGCTGTTGCTCCAGCATCGCCTGCTCCCGGCCGGCCGAGCAGAGCCCTTGCCGTAGGAGAAAGCAGGGGTTTCCTGGAAATGGCCAAGAGAGGAAAGGGGCTGTAGGTCAGAGGAAGAGCCTGCCATCATTCCCACTTCACTATTCCTAGCTCGCAACGGCGCAGCAACCTTTTGGCCGGCCATGCACGTCGCCTCTCCACAACCCTGCCGAGATTTTACCCCGGTGGGGTGAGGACTCCCAGCTCTCCTCCTCCGACGTCTCCCTGCGCCGCCAAAAAAAACCCACCAACCCTCCCAAAACACTGAGCTCATCCTCTTTTTAACCTTCCTCATTCCTCATCCCGAAGGCGGCCGTGCCTTTTCGCCCTCTCCTCGAGAAGCGCCTCCGGGTCCCCCCGCGATCCGAGCGGAGCTCCGAAGAGGAGGGGGGGAAGCTCCCGTCCCCTCCCGCGGCAGCCCCGGAGCCGCAGCCGGGCCAAGCACTCCGGCGCGTGAGATTATAAAACAGATCAGTGTTCGCTGGAGTGAACTCTGAGAAATTACATTTGCCTGTCAGTATCATGTTAAAGCATAACACAGACTCTCATTTTCCCACTACTTTGGCTCCGAGGGCGTTTCGGTCCCTGCTGAGAAACATGAAGGTCGTGGCCTTCAGGTTTCCAGATCTGCCCTTACACACCATAGGGAGATCTGACAACAGCCTTATTATTTATGTACCCAGGCGGGGGCTGCCTAATGAAACCCAGAGATTTTTATTGACACACGTTGGGGCTCTGGGCAAGAGAGAAGCGATCTGTCGGGCGGTTCGCGTAAACACAGTGGCTATTCATTTAGGGTCAGTCCTACGGGTGGACTCTCCGTGCCAGGGTTGACAGCGCTTAATTCACGCTGGGGTCACACTTAAGCTGGTGATGCGCCTCAGCCTGGGTGGGTCGCAGCCCGTGCCAGCGGGGCTGAGTTTTTTGCTGGGTGTTTGGGGAGGGTGAGTGACAAGGAGAGACCCAATTCCCCGCTGCCAATAAGGAGGGGAAAGCGGTTTTATAAATGCGGTCATTGCTGGGGGGGGGGGTGGTGGAAAAAAAGGTGGTCGTGAGAAATGTAAGATTTTTCACGGATGATTTAGGAGAGGAAAAAAATGCAATTAACAACTTTTCTGCCCAGAAAGGTACTATGACTTCTCAGCCTGGAGCTGATCCTTCTTACGCTGCTGATGGACGCGATGGAGGGGTTTTTTTTTGAGTTGCAAAGAGAGTATTTTGGTTGTCCAGATTGCTTTGCTGATGCTGCAAAAGGCGCCTACTTCGGGGTGCCCTGCGGAGTCCGGTTGCAAGGTCTCATTCCTTGTGCCCTGACCCCTAACTTTGCCGAGGGCTGCCTGGGTCTATTCCGGGTTCAGGAGGAAAGAGAAGCTTTTCTTGGCAAGGAAATGACTCCTAAGTAGTCTCCTCACAAACCAGGAACATGTAGGAAAACTGTGGCTTGAGTACATTTTAGTCTGGCGTTTAAAGGGCTGAAAAATGATTGCAGTTTCCTTTGGCAATGGCAGTGGGAGCCCGAAGATGTGACCTTTAAGGAGATTCTGTTTACTGCAGCCGCAGGCTCGGAGCATTGCGTGATCTCGGCAAATCTCTGTTCTCTGCCTTGGCTCTGACCCCTCCGCCTGCCGGCCAAACTTAACGGCAGTCAGCAAACAATAGAAAGGATACCTTGCGAATACGGGCTGAGATAAATCACGCTGATCCTTTCCCATAGGATCCGAGCAGATGAGAATCGCACATGGCCGTACACATCCTCCGCCCGGCATCGGACGGCCCCGCAAGGTGCAAGGCGAAAGCGGCTCGCAAGAGCCCGTTTTTTGCTGGCGTGGAGGAGTCAATGCCACGTTTTGCTTTCGGAGATGAGCTGCCAAAAGCCGCGGAGCCGGGATTGTTTGCCTGGAGGACTAGAATAAGCGTGCTGACAGGAGTCCTCCCTGCTCCAGGTTGAAGCCACCCTGGATTTAGCAGCCTCTTGAATCCCGTTGAGTTGTGCCAATTACACTATAGATCTGGGGAAGCATCTTATGGGCTCTGGGCAGGGCGCATCGCAAGCACGCGCTGAGTCGTCTTGCCGTAGGAGAATGCTCGGTGCAGCTGTATAATCCATCCTGGAGCCTGGCACTAAAAATCTCCCACCTCCTCTTTATTTCTAACATATTTTGCTCTTACGGGCTTGAAAATCACTGCAGTTCAATTGCTTATCGCTTAACACCCAGGTCCCCGTTCCTCCTCCCTCCCCTTTGCTTTCTTGCAATCAAAAATGTCCTAATCCTCAAGAATACACCCCCCNAAAAAAAAAAAAAAAAAAAAAAATCTGCCTGAAAGGCGCGTGTGAAGAATGTCATCCTTAATTATACACGGGCCAAAGTCCAGTGCCAAATGACTCCTCCTGCAACTTCACTGAGGGCTGGAGCAGTATATTAACCGGGAGTTTGGACTGGTGGGATCTATTTGTAATTCATGAGGAAATCCTAGGACCTGCTTTTCCTGCGAGAGACTAAATAGAGCTCGTCCTGAAACAATGCTGAAAGGGTTCCCATTGCAAAAAACACTTTCTAGTAAATGGGAGATGTAAATTTAGATCTGGCCCTTCTGATGCTGCTTTTCTGTCATTGCTGGAGGCACTGATTGTTTCTGTTATAGTTTGTTAACAATTACGGACCTACATTTCAGGCTGAAAAGAGCTATTAATGGCCAACAATGTTGCTACTTTTTTTTTCCCCCTTTTCCAATTGCCTTGTTTTATGGTATCCAGTGCCTTCCTCTGGTGTGTGTCCGTGTGTCTGTGTGTCCGTGTGTGTGGTTGGGACTGGGGACAAACAGTCTGCTTCCTCTCCCCGGTGAATTGGAGCAGGTTACCTTGCAATGGAAATTTGGGACGGTTTCCTGAAATCAGCGGGAAAAATATCAAAAAATCTTTTTTTTTTTTTAGTCCTTCTTTTTAGCTCCAGAGTCCTATTCTGGGGCACGGAGCGGTCGGGCAGCGTGCAGCAGCACACGTACGCACCGATCCCCCTGGCGCTTGTTTGACGCTCACCCAAAAAGGAGAGCCAAAAGACTACGTGCCCATCCCTCCTTCCCCAAGCCAAATCCTTGTGGCATCCTGGGACGGCATGCAATGAGCCCGTCTGGGATTAGGAGGGGACCTCACTTGCTGCCACCCCAAGACAAGACGAAGAGTGGCTTTTGGTGGCCCATCCCATGCCTTCTCCAGGTGACTGCCACCTCCGTGCTCCAACGCAAGTGTAGGCTTTAGGATATGGCAGGGCTACTGGGAGACGTTGCCTGGTGAAGCCTCCGTGGCTGATAAATACTGGGATGGTATCTGCTAAGCATCCTTCCCCTCTGCTGAAAATACAAACTGCCTGTGGAATAAGGACATTAGCTTCTCCAGGGAGGGCTGGTCTCACCCCCACTGTGGACTAGGATGGCCAACAAGCAGGGATATATTTCCTTTTGCTGCCTTTTCCCGTGGACAGGGAATAATAATTGCAGAAGGGTGAGCAGTCTGCAGAGAGATCTGCTCCTGGCCATTTGTGAGAGCCCCGCAGAGGAGATTTGCTCAAGGGTGAGGGAGGCACCCGGGTCCTACTGGACCTCCGAGCTGGACCTCCGAAAATTTCCCCCTTGCCTAACAGCATGCTCTCAAATTACAGTGAGGTTTTGTGGAAGTCTACAGAAAGATTTTATGTAAATTCTCATACATTTTCGAGGAGGGTCCCACAAAACCGTGGAGACTCCGTGGCGCAATTGATGTCAGATGGCACTGCCAGGGGAGCGAGAAGCCATCTCCTCCCTCCCATCCCTCCCCTCCTCGTCCCTCCTACGCAAACAAAAACAAGGGAAGATTTTAGCCCCAAGTCTTTCCTAATAAGTTGGTGTATCTATAACATAGAATTATGCTTAGTGTCTTCCAGCTAAGTTTGAACACTAAACAAGGAGTTGGATAGGTTTTCTTGCAATTATAGGATGAGATTTAGTTTGCAGTTGATTTGGTAATGGATAACCTCAGTTTTATTAATTTCCTGTTGTGGTGCTATCTGCCGAAAATCAAGAGATCTGGGCAGAACACAGTGTATGACCACTCTCCAGACCCAAGGTATCTCAAATATATGCACATATAATATATCTACGTAGTGGCACCGGGGCCCAGAGTTATTTTCAGGAAGATGTAAGTGGAGATTCCCTCCATTTGGTTGCAAACGGAGCTATTAAGTCTTTCACCGCTCTGCTACATATCAAGAAGCTTCTCATTAGGGAGGCACCATGCATGGTCTGGTGGTTCACAGAGTTGGTTTTGGATTAAGTAAACAGGAAAAGAGAAACAAGCTTCGGCTCCAGAAGATCCACCAATACCAAATGTGACATTTATGGGGAGGATGATGCGTTGCTGGAAGACACTTGGCTGCGGTGAAGCAGGGAGCAAACCTGCAGCTGAGCCTCCAGATCACGAGCAACCCCGTTCAGGGTCTCGGTATTTGTGCTAAGCCGACACGGAGAGTAACTCCAGGAGATATTCACTCACCTGGATCACCAATATACTGGGAGCAACTGCAGCTTGGTTGCAGTCATTCCGGGAGCAGGAGAGGGCGAAACCCATTGACTAAACTATGCAGAGTGGATATTCACCCTGACTTATTTAAACCCTTCTCCTGCATATCGACACAATTTTAATGATGAAATAGCTGAAATAGCTGAAGCCGGTGGAGTTGTTCTTTTGCTTAAATGTTTGCAAAGTTAAAGCTTTCTTTGCAAAATATACCAAGCGACCATGATGAGGAGTGCTAACAATAATTAGCACTTACTATGCAATTACTGTTGAAGAGCGATGACAATAATCTATTATGTCACTAACTTGCATGATCTACATGTAAGTACCTGTGCTGGCTCCGTCACCTCAGACCTGGCGTGAAAAGAGTGATTTGCATTTATTTTGGTGTGGCTCCTCCGTGCTGGGGGTGTTTCAGAGGTGCTCTGTGCCACCGTTCAATACAAATAAAGTTACTCTGCATCCCAAGTCCCTGCCGCTGCCGAACGAAGCGCTTCTAGCTTCAGACTCCGGGGCTCCTCCTGATCTCCAATCTAATCACTCTGGGCGGCCAAGACGTTAATCCCCGGAGACTCGGAGCTGCCTACACTAATAAATGAGGCATCGTTTGGAAAGTAGTGAAATTTGGACAGGACTCGCCTTGGCTCAGCCCAGCTCCTCGCATTCCAGGCGCACACAGACCGCTCACGGAAGATTTATGCATTCAAACAGGAGAATAACCTCCTGCATATTTATTAACATGCAACTCGGATATAGCTTTGTTTCCTTCCCCTCCACACCCTTAGTGTCTATAATTACTGCAGGGCTGAGCCCAGCCAACCTCCTGGGCCAAAGTCCCCCAAAGGGTCCGTGTTTTAACGTGCACATAACGCTCTTCCTTTGCCCAGGTAAGCTTTGCCTTCGGTGTTCCTGCAAATCCATTTTCTCCCACCGTCACAATAAGAGATTTGGCCATGCTGCTCCTTCTGCTGCCCGCAGGTTTGCTCCCGGCACGGGGGTTTGCTCCTCTTCCTCTTCAAAAAATAATAAACCGGAATTTGCTGCTGATAATAATTACGAGCTGCGTGCTAAAATTCAAGAGGCAGAAGTAATGAGCTTCTCCAAATGCCTTCTAAAAATCAGCGCAGCCCAAAGCAAACCGCACCTTTTCTGCAGTTTGCGGAATGATGTCACGCCAGCAGAGCGCTCTGCCCCAGGAATGCGAATATTTGTTCTTTAAATAACTGGACCTTGACCAAACGCTATGGAAATGAAAGAGAATCGTTGATTTCCATGTGTTTGGAACAGCGTCATGATTAAGCTTTCTTTTTAATTAATTGGAAAAGCTAAATGAAATGTCAGCGTCACGCATCTGCTTGGAAGTCCTGGTCGTGCTTTTATTAATTTACACTCTGTGTTTTTGGATTCATCAGTCTAACGCAGCCTTGATTGCGAACGTAGCAGCAATTTGTCTTTTAGATCCCCTCCGACATGGCATTTGCTTCCTGCCGGGATTACAAAGAATTTAAGAGCGAGTATTGACACCCAGGTCGTATTCCTACCATTTACAGAGTACAGCTACGACCTTTATGGAGTTTTCTACTCATGAAAAAAACACGCTTTAAGGGTCGGCAGCTTCTCTGGATACCTCCTGTGTGCAGAGCTTTGTGTGTATCTTTGCACCGTGTTGATGCTACAGATATTCCTTGGAAAAAAACATGAACTTTTTAAATTACTGCTGGGTGTGGGTGAAGGAAGATCATACGGATAACAGGAATCTGAGAAGGGAAAAGAAGAAAAGATTTAAAAAAAAAAAAGAGATTCTTATGATGAATATAAAATTAAGAGATCAAGAAATATTCTGATAGCTCTTCCTCCCCACTTTCCTCCTTAGAATATACTTTCCAGACATAGCAAAATGGTTTATTTGAAGGAAATTAGAAATACATTTAGGGCTGCTGGGTTATTTCATTTTTGATTTGCAAGGAGACATGATCTGAAGTAGAAATGCTGCTTTTTGAGTGGAAAAAGTGTAAGCTGTAGCGTGTAGCTGTGTAAACTAAGGATCGGGTAGGCAAAGGTACTTTTTACTGCTTTGCAGACAACAACATTAAGGGCATAGAGAAGACAATAATCCGCTACTTGGGCAGACAAAGCAAGGAACAAGACCTGGACCTTGCTTGAACAATAGTGCCAGTGTGCAGTCAAATTTTCATTATTCGCCTGATTTTGTATTTATGAATCCTGATTTGCTTCACCACAGTGCTCTAATAAATTAATAAATTGACCTGTACCTGTATTTGTATGTGTATGTATGAATGTTTGTATTTATATATGGATTTTTATGTTATACACTATGCACAGAAGGTAGTAGTGAATTAGATATTATAATATTAGATAAGTAAGTACCGTCAGTAGGAGTTTGGAGTGCGTAAAGAGGACCTAGGTCCCCTGTATTGAACCTTATACGGGTCTCCTATCACCGTTCTGGGGAGGACTCTGCCATCTCCCTCTTCTAAATCCCATTTTGAAGGTTAAAACCCTTCCTCCACCCTCCATCTTCCCTGACAGCCCTTGCCCAAGCGATAAACTTCTTTCCTTTCAAAACAGGGAAGGGGTGCTGGAAGAGGAGGCAGAAAAGCCACCTCTGTGGCCAGGGGCTGCAAACCCTCTGCTCCAGACCCACAACTGCAGAAGCGTCCCTCAAACGGAAGGTTTTTACCCCCTCCTCCCCCAAAATCTGTCCCTGTCTCCACAGCTGCGCGCGGTGATAAGGGACAGAGCCGGCTGCATTTCTGGTCCTCTCCAGATCGGGGAGGGGGGGGGTTTGCTGCTCACTTCAGCGGGGTCAGTATTTCACCCTGTTATCTGCCTCTGCCGCAGGTCTGGTTTTTGCCGGCGTTTTACATACTGCGGTTGAACGCGTCCATCTGGTCGTTCTTGCGGCAATACTCATTTATAAGTTACAGCCGGTAGTTATCGGATGATTTAATCCCGGGGTTATAGAAATAAAAATACATATATCAAGCTTTGTAATACTTTAAATAAAATAAAATTTTAAATAAAATATTTAATTTATTTATATATTTTATTTATTTTATTTAAATAAAATATTTATTATTTATTTATTTTTTTAAAATAAAATTAAATAAATAAATTTTAAATAAAATTAATGAAATTGTTAATTTTCCCCCTCTCCGGAGCAATTAAAGAGAGAGAGAGGCTTCTCTGAGAATCTGGAAGTTCAGCTCGGATCTTATTAAATCACCCGCAACCTTATCTAAACCTCCCTGGAATTGCATGATAACAAAATCTTATCGCTCGTGGGTTTACAGCCCACGAGCTGTAAAGGAGAGCCGCTTTTTTTTTTTTTTTTTTTCCCTTCTCCATTTCCTGCTACTTCTGCTGCCATCGGCCGAGAGCAGCAGCGCCCCGAAATTTTGATCCACCTTTCTGAAATACAACTGCAACCACTCGGCAGAATAAAAGGGGCTAATTGAAGTCTTTCAGACTTTAAAAAGAAAACAACAAAAACAGCCGACACCTCCTTTGGGTCATGTGCTGGTAAAGAGGCAGGTTGATGCTTTTATTTGATCTCAACAGGTTTTTCCCATCTGGGGAGACAAGGTTCAAATAAAAACCCCAGACATTTTGAATATGAACTATTTGGCAAAATCCAGACATTGAAACATCTGTTTAAACCTGGTTTAAGTCCTGCTTTCTCCACACACACCCCCCCCCCCACCCCCCCCCCCCACCTCCCGCCACCCCCCAGCGCATCTGGAATTGCTTTCTCCCTTATCTCCTCGATTCCAATTACAACACCATCTTGTCTGTGGTTTCACTCTTCGTTATGAAATCAAGTTTTATTTTTCAAACCCAACCTAATTAAGCGCCGCAACCGAGATACCGCAGAGGCACTTCACCCCTCCTCTCCCGAAGGGTGGCAGAGGAGAAGTTAGTTTATTACAAAATGCGATGCACGAGTCATTTAAAGCAGAATATGAGGTTTTTGGGGGGGGTGTATTAACCAGTTTCAGTCACCACAGAGCTCCGTGCTCTTATCGGTTTATCTCCAGCTTTTAACCTAGAAAAAAAAAAAAAAAAACCAACAAAAAACCTCGCTCCTCCTACAAATAAGCAGAATATAATATATAATTCTCCAGAAGAGAGCAGTGGTGTGCGCCCCGCTGCGCAGCCCGGGCACCGGCAACGCGGTGGGGGCTCGGCCAAGCCCCCGGGGGCTTCCTCGCCCGCCTGGGGATGTTGGCGTGGGGGCAAGCGAGGGCTGCGGGTGGTTAGGGGTGGAAAGGCGGCACAGGGGGACTGGGGAGACACAAACGCCCGCAAGACACTGATAAATGACCATATTGTTGCTCCCTGCGGTTTAAAGGGGAAGGGAAAGGGCAGAGGGAGAGATAAGGGAGGGGGATGAGAAGTAGAAGAGGCCAACAACAGGTCCAAACCAGTCGTGATTCTGCAATCTGGCAACTCTTTTGGGGTTTACTTTCTTTTTTTTAGTCGGTTTTTTTTTTTTCTCTTCTGGAGGGATTTGTCCTCTGTGCTGAATCTGAGGGGGTGAAAGGCTTCAAGCAGAGCAAAATCCGTCTGACATCCTTACCGCGTGGCACTGGGGCTGGGGAAGAGAGAAAACGCTTTGCAAGGGCGAGTTCCTACAGCCCTACGTCAGCCACAGTGGCTCCCAACAACAGCAAACGCACCCCAGTATACCCAGACCCGCTTTGCTCTTGATTTACCCCAAATTTAAAAAGGAGAATGGGATCAGTCCAGGGCCAAAAAAATCTCTGTGTATCGGCTTTCCTCAGCCCCATGACTTGAAAACACGGTTAACAAAGATCTTTTGAGGGGAGCAGATGGAGTTTGGACCTCGGAGCCAAGTCCAGCCCAAATCTTAATGAGGTCTACGGGAGGTTTACCTAAGTTTGAAACTCATAACGGGGTCTTTTATGTGCATTTCTGCTTGCATGTGCGTGCGCGTGAGCGCGTGTGTCTGCATATACACAGACACACGGAGGTCATCCTTTAAAAAACTCGTCGGTTGCTTTAGATAACAAAATCACGTTACCTCACTCTTCCACTGGGAACACTTCAAATGTTGAGGGAAGGACATTTATTTAACTAAGGCAAACCCGCAGAAGCCGCGATGGGTGACCACCGCGCATGGGGGTACGCGCGTGTGAAAACAGCAACGGGGTTTGTCGCCTCTCTGGTTTGCAAAAGATTTTTAAAGGTGAAGGGAGTTGAAAAGGACACGAGTCTATTGCAAATGAACTCAAAAGTATCCCAGGCACAATCTCAAGGAAACTAGAGGTGCGTTGCTAGTAGCTGGATCTAATTAATACAGGGCTAGGAGGAGACAACCATGAGGAAATGGGGTAAATAGTCTTCAGCTGGAACAATCTATAAATCAGAGCCAGCAATGTTAGCAGTAACGTTCACTGGCTTCCTCTGGAGATGGCTAGGCTGTCGGATAGCCGGTGTCCTTTGCTTCAGCTTTTGATGCATTTTTCTTCACAAAGGAAAAAGAAAAGACCATATTTCCAATGTTTTGCTGTTGATGGAAAGGAAGCAGAGTGGCACAAAGTACTTTATGTGTTGTCTTTGTCCCAGTGCACATCCACAATGCACAGGGATGTAAACCTTTGTCCTCAAGTGCGCTGGAGATGCCCGGTGCTGCCAGAGGAAGGTGGCTTTGGCTCACTTTATTCCCAGGGTTGCTTCATCTCCTGTCATTAGAAGACCATCCACTGAAGAAGTGCCTTGAGCAAAGGGCATCCTGGCCAGGGAAGTCTCCAGAGCACGGTAGCCTATTGCGATGCCCTGTCCTCCATCGTGTCCCTAAGATGGTGTTTGGGGATTGCGGATCCCCTTTTCACCATCAGAAGGGAGGAAAAAAGATCACCCCCAAGGTGTGAGAGCCACCGCAAAGCACGCAGGGTGGATGGGGTTGGAAGGGCATGCGAGAGGCAATGCAGCCCAGGACCAGCACGTTTCAGGACTGACCTGTGCATCCATCAATGGTGTTAGACCGATGCCAAGACAAGAGACAACTGCAAGCTCAGGCAATTGCAGCAGTCACATAGATTTATGGAACAGAGAAAAAAAAACCCATAGATAATCTCTTTTCCACTTTCTTATCAGGCGGTTCATTTAATTTTTGAGCGTTGGGATGTTTCCACTTACCCATTCAGTGTACAGCAACTGAAATTCAGCATTTTGCCGCGAGAGCAAAACAGTGGGGCATTGGAGAGAAGCTAATTTTGTTGTAAAAATAATCTTTTATCTGTGCATGACAGAAATATTTATTCAGGGAGGGTACACAGACAGCAGGAGAACAGCGCTCCCACTGCTTGGCTCAAAGGCTCCATCACACTCTTTATTTTATTTTGTTTCTTTTTTTTTTTTTTTAAATTTGACAATTTTTTTCCATAGATATTTATTTTTCCTGAAAAGTACGTCTCGGGTTGATTTTGCCCTATCCTCAATACAAACCAGTAAAACCCAACGGTCCCCGGTTGGGTTGGGCTTTTTGGCTCACAGCTGAGGTTTGTACTTGAGGGTTCCACACTGACGTACCTCCACAAACAACTAATCCCCCCGTCCCTTTTCACAACAAACTCCATCTTCACGCCTTCGGTCTGAGCCTCAGGAGCTTATGGTGGCTGCAGCTGTACATGCTCGTTTCCCTTGAAATAAAATGTGCTGAGAACTAGGTAAGATGATGCAACTCTTTCTCTCCTTTTTTTTTTTCTTTTTTTTTTTTTTTAAAGTACTTTGCAATATTTTTTTATGCTGCTTCTTTTCCCCATTCCAGTCCTGGGAGGTGTTGATACCTCCTCTAGCGTCTCTCCAAACACGGTACCAAAACGCATTTGTCAGCACAGAGATGCCAAAATCTAAACAAAATCCGTCATCTCGTTAAGAAGGAAAAGGAGAATTTGGCCCTTGGGGGTGTTGCCGCGTTCCCTTGGCGTATGCTCTACGATGCTTCGCTCGGTGGGTGACGGAGAGGAGGGGGAAAGGAGACGAGATTTGAGGGACGAGAAAAAAAAATTGGGTTGAAAAAGGGAGAAAATCCTTCTGTTTCACATGAACAGCTATAAACTTGTTTCAACCTTATTAAAATACTGCCTGTGCTCTAACAAAACAGGGCATCTGTCAGTGAAGGAACTAAGGAGGATGTTATTAAAATGTTCGCTGTCTCTTTCTATACATTTTCACCCCACGTAGTGATATAAGGCTTTTAGAGCCCTTTAAGCACCTGTAATAACATTAACGTTTTCATCAAATGTCCTTTGAGCATAAGAAATTATGTTTGTTTAAATTTTGCAACAGGGCAATGATAAAGTTCCTCCTCTATTTTCCTGCTTCTGTTATTTGCACATGAGAAACTCCAGCCAGCGAGCTGGGGTTCATGGGTGGATTTCATTCAGG
Source organism: Anarhynchus alexandrinus (assembly GCA_008711295.1). Lineage (NCBI taxonomy): Eukaryota > Metazoa > Chordata > Aves > Charadriiformes > Charadriidae > Anarhynchus > Anarhynchus alexandrinus. The sequence continues at coordinate 6,553,084 of VUYV01000007.1, read as the reverse complement.
ATCCCCTCTCCCTCCCGAAACCCTTTTGTCCCGCAGGTAATCGGGGACACAGCCCTCCCCTCAGAGCCACATGCACGCGGGGATGGGCTGCGACAGCAACGCTGCGACCTGCTCCAACGCATGCTGCTTACAAGGTGCTGCTAAATACAGAAAGATAAGGGTTTTTTTGGTTTTATTTTGTTCCAACTTAATGTTTGCAAGCAATATGGTGTAGCTCCCACCTCCAGGCAAGGATAACATTATTCCAAGTGTTTTGTAGTGGCTCTGATGGAGCAAACCTTTGCTTATAGAAAGAAAATAAATCACTGGGAGACTCCCCGGCACTCACCTACCGGGGAAGCAAAAATGCAATCAGACTTTTAGTCCCTCGATTAGCCTGCCTGTTTCTTTGCCCTGTTGCAGGGCTGCTTTGGGCTGTAAGGAACCCCTCACTTTGCTGATAACACGCGCTTCGGGCAAGGCGCGCTTGTGTCAGCAGAGAAAGAGGGAGTGAAGAGAGGGAGAAAAAAAGACCTGGCTTTGACGGACTTAATCTAAGCCCCGCTGAAAGACGGGACTGAATCGGAGCGCCGAGCGTGCCTGCGTCAGTCACCATCTTCTCGCCTTTCAAACCTCGGCCACGGGTCTTCTCCTCTTTGATGGCGGGACGGGCTCTGCCGACCTGCCAGCCCTCGGCGGCCCCCGGCAGGGACCCAGACCCTCCTGTGCTTGGGGCTGCGGAAACTCAGCATAAAAGCCACTCCTTCCTCCCATGTGGAGCTGGAGGGCTCCGATCCCTCAGACCAGCTCCGAGCAAGGTGTTTTCCCCCTGGTGTGGCCCAAGGGGTGATTTTTGGCGGCAGCTGAGGCTGAGCAGCCCTTGCAGCTCCCTTGGCTCAGCCTGCTGGGGTGGGGGAGCAGATCCTGCCAGGAGAGACCGTAGATGGATGGAGACAGACGGGAACAGTGGGAGGAAGCGCTCAGTTGATATTAGCACAATGGGAACAACAACAATCTGGGCTGCTGTCATGTTTTGTTTTGTCTTTAAGGCACCATGGTGGTGGAGAGCTTTACAGAGGGGGTTGGAGATGTTTTGCAGATGTTTAATGGGGACTCCTCGCATAGGGAGGAGGAGCCTGGCAGAAAACAGGGAGGTGCCTGTTCAAATGAAGGAAGGCAGGGATGGAGCTGGGCTGCCGGTGGATCCAGAGGCTGGGTCTTAAATCTGAAGGACAGAGGAGGGCACAGGTAGGGATGGGCTGCAAGGTGAGGACAGGCAGCTGACGTCTGATGCAGCAGAGAAGAGCCAGAGCATGAGATGCACAAAGAAGGAAGATGCAGCCAAAGGGGCAAGCTAGAAAAACATGCTTTGCAGAGATATTCTGGGGGGAAGGAGCTGGAAATGCAGGGATGTGCCCAGGCCAAGGATGAGAGGGGTGACATGAAGGAGATGAAGGACCAGCCGTGGCACAGCTTGTCTAAACATGTCTTAGCAGGGACACTGTGCGTTTCTTATGCTTGAGCTTAGACATACTGGTTTTGTCAAGGAGGGGTGTGCGAGGGGTGGTCTGGAGAGACTGATGGTCTCCACTGCTGGGAGGGGAAAGGGCCTAAAGATGAGTCAGGCTCACTTCTCTCAGGAATGGGTGTGGAGGAGCTGATTGAATCTGGAAGTAGACAAGGTGACCTCCTGTATGCCCCTTCCAGACCTACTCCTCTACAAATCGGTGTATGTGCAAACAGACACTTAGAGTATTTTCTGTCATTCTGTGTGTAGATAGGTATATTTATCTCCCCGCAATTAATTTAGAGATTACTGTGTATATAGGCAGAAGGGAAACACTGCCAAGTTTGCCTAATGCCTTCCCTGCACACATTTCAGTTTCTTTGAGTTTTCTCCAGGCTTAACTGTTTTCATCAGTATTTTGCATGTTACCCACAAAGCACACAATTGGGATTCATCAGATCTGCAAGTACTGAAAACTGCAGAGGAACTGTCATTGAAACAAATGCATCTGTAGTTTCTGGCTCTCCTTTTGGCTGCACAAAAGGTGGTCAGCGCCCTGGGAGATTTTACATTTCCAGTGGCAAAATCTGGATTTACAAAAGAAAATTACAGATTTTTTTTTATTATTATTACTATTATTATTATTATTTACTTTGCTTTAGATGGTCCTGGGAATTTTATCATTTAGGGTAACCCCTACAATTGCTGGAAACTGCACAGGACTGTGAACTAGAAGGAGCTGGCGGGGGTATATCTTGGTTTCTCCAGAAGCGAGTGTGTCACCAAACCCTTCCCAGGAAACAGCAATTGTAACCGAGCCTTCCAGCAAAATTTCACAGGCCTTTCTTCCCCAGCAGGATAAAATTAGCCGAGCTCTCTCGAGATGACAGCTAAGAACTCCAGCTTCCCTCAGATGACCTCAATGGAGTCATTTGTTGCTTAAATGACAGACAAACGCAGTAATTAGGTCTATTTAGTAAAGGGGAGGTGAAAGGTCAAACTACTGGGCAAACTGTCTCCACCGCTTGACTTGGTGACCAAGCCGGGGATTTGCAGGAGGTAATGTTTGTACAACAACCTGACACGGGCAACAGCCCGCCAGCAGGTCCCTGCTCGGCGGCGGGGGCTCCCGGTTGGGTTCAGAGCCTGAAATCCCCCGTTTCTACTAATAAAACCCTGAACTCGCTCATTTGTGTCATAAGAGATTAGACCCAGAGGAAGGAAGAGCTGATGAAAACATAGGCGATTATATTACGGGGTTTGTAGGTAGGGTAATCAGGAGGGGGATCGGCAGAGAGGGGTTAGGAGACACGGGCTGAGTTAAGTGGGAAATTACCGACCTTTCCCACTTCGTTTCCCTCTTCCTCCCTGGCAACGCTCCCTTCTGTTCTCTTTGCTTATTTGTTTTCTGAACTTGGTTGTGCTTTGTGTGAACAACCTCGTGGTGCATCCAGAGCGGCACAGAAAAGCCACACCTGGATATCTCCCTCCTGTTTTGGTTTGGATGCCACAGGATGGAGTTTGAACATCACACGTACATGAAAGCATTGCTTTCAATACATCCCAAATCTCCAGAAGACCCCTGAACCAAAATATTTAGCGTAAGTGGCTCTTTTTGGCAGAACAGTGAGTTACGCTCGTTCCTGTTGGCTGTCCGTCCTGGGGGCTCACAGCAAACCCACCACTCTTTTACCCATGGAGCATTTGCAAGATGCTGCCGCTTCGTGAAGTTGGGGAACACTGTAGGATTGTCAAGTAGTAGAGACTGTAAATCAAGAGCTCCATTTTGCATGGCGAGGTGGTAGAAGCCGACCCTTACTTTGGTTTTGAATGAAACCAGCCAGGAGTGCTCCTCGCCAGGAGCACTGGGCCGGTTGCCTGCTCAAGTGCTCCATTTCTGGGTGTTTCTTTTGGGTTCCCCTGCAGTGATCTACTTCAGTACCTGTGCTGTGTAGGGATGGTGCTTAGGAATCCTGAAGGTGAGCCGGGACCCCTCCTGTGGTCCATCACTGTGGTGGTCGCTGCTCCGAAGCAGACACGGGTGCCCTGGCATTTCCCCCCTTGCCTTGCCTCCCCCACATCCCTTCCACCTGAGCCCTTGCCCGTCTCCTCCAGACCCCGCCGTAAAACTCCCTTCCCTTGTGAGGCCTCTTAACCCCTGTCTGCAGGGCCCCGCGAGGAGGTGGCGGTGATGCCGATGAGAGAGAGGGTCACGAAGAGCCGACGTGAGACTGAAAAGAAAATTAGAAAACAAACAGAGGGGAGGTGGAAACGCGCCCGCCCTTGAAGTGCAAAGACACCACACCCCCCCACCGAAATGGGCTTATCTTCAAAAAGGAGCCCTTGCGATGATACAAGAAAGAACAGACTTCTCACACCTTGTCTTCGCTTCCCGGAGATCCTATCTGCCCAGAAGTGCCTGTGATCTCAGTCAGACCTCTCTACCTTGCCACTCGCCTTTTAAGTCTGCGGCAGCTGTTTTGCTAAGACGGAGACCTTCCCACTTCATCCTTTTCTCCCTCGGCGATGGCGAGTGAGAAGACAGGCGGCGTTTCTGACGTGCTTAGGGAGCGGTAAATGTCATTCCAGAGCCTTTCTTTTGTATATTTTCTCGTGGATGGATTAGTTTGTTTAAAGGGCATCTCCTATTTAACACCTCATTGAGCAAAAAACACGTACGGACAAGATTTTTTTAACTGGCTGCTTAGAATGAGCTTAAAGTGCATACTGAGCACCTTAATAATTTGCTCAATTTTCAGAAATACTGATCACACATGACTTAGACTCTGGGTGAGTCATGAGACTTATATGTTTTATAACAATATGATCCCTATTTTTCCACTGTTTTTCTGTCCAACAGCAGGCAAATCATGACATTCTGGATGAATACTGAGGGTGTGAGTAAAGAAACCCAAACTGGAATTAAGATTTGCAACACTGGTTTATTCTCCATAGGATCTGGTTGGAGTCCCATGGATCCTGTGTTGGCATCAGCAGAAGGGATGTCCACAAGCCAAGAGCAAGGAGTAGCCCTTATTCACATGGATTGAGTCATTCCTGCAGCGTAATGGTAATACGTTGCTTTTGCTTCGCAGTTCTCGTTGGCTTCCATAGTCAGCAGTGTCCCCCCCACCCCCAAAAATGCTGATGTTCTTTTAGGAGATCTCCCTTCATCTGTTCCCTATCTTCATTTGATACAAACCATCCAGCAGGTCCTCTGTAATAGGATTACATGGCTGAAGTCCACTTTATCATGAGATCTTTGAGTGTTTATGACCTTTCATTGGTCCTTCTTGACACTCCTGGGAGAGAAGTGCCCAATTCAGCCAGATAACATTCCTCTACTGCTCTCCTACTCTTGCTTCAGCAGTCTTTCCATCGGCTGCACGGGGACTGCCCACGGGGTACAGTCCAAATCCTTTCCCATAGAGTACGTTTCTTTCACAAAGCAGGCAAAGCCATTTCTTCCTTGGGGAAGAATTAGCTACAACGGCTGTCTCAAACCCTTCCAGCCCAATCAACTCTTTCTCTGCGCTTTGTAGGTCACTGCAATTTGCTATGAACTTGAGGGGAGATTTTCTTGGGAAAAGCTCTTTTTTTCTGTAAGTTTTCCAGCTGTTGATTTTCCCCAAGGAAAGTCAAATTATCCTTGAGCATTGTATCAGCAGATGTATGAAAAAGCTGATCTGTCACACAAGAAAAACCTGAACCGAACAGCTTCCTGCGTTTCCTGGGCTGTGAATGTTCGAAAATAAGACCCAGACTATTTTTCTTCTAGCAGCAAAATGTCCAGCGTGAAATCAAACCATGACCCCCGGGACCTTGGAGGACATCTGGGATTTGGTGACCTTGACGTATATAGTCTGCTAAGGGAGGGGAAGCCATTGGCCAAAACTTGAGTGTTTCAGGGACCAGATTAAATTGTAACCATGTTCCAGGGAGCTTGCCAGGGAGGCTAATGGACTGATCTCATTCACCTTGATGTACATCCAGAGCAGCTCCACGAAAGCCAATAGCACTACTCCTGGCTCTGTGCGGAGGTACCGCTGAGATCACAAATTACGCATTTCTAATGAAGACAAAGTTAAAGGAACACGTGCCGTGCATGGAAAGCGAGGGCGTAGCGATGTCTCAGGTCCCGGGCTTTGACTCTCAGAGGAAACGAAACTGGCCTAAGTGTTAAGGTTTGCAGAGATGTTCTTCCATAGATTTGCTGTAAAGTAAATCAGGAGTACTGATGCTAATTAATACTGTTCCTATATTTAAAAGCAGGCACCCAGATAGGAGCTGTTGCAGACCCACGTTGGCTGTGGCGTGGTCCTTCAGCGAGGGTGCAGAAGTGCTGTTGCAGGAGTGTCCTGGAGAAGCTGGAGACCATCGTCGGGATTTCATTTCGGGAGGGTGCTGAGAGCACGCACGCATTTACTGTGCAGCACTCAGCAAGGCACACCTCAGGCACCCCATCCTCCTCCATCTGGGCTTAAGCAAGGAGCCGTCACTCCCCATTTGGATGGGCATAAGACCATGAGATACGTCCATTTACCGCAGCACAACTGAGGTGCCGCATCTCAGGGATGTACGGGACCTCAGCTGTGTCTGAGCTCTTGGGGATGTGCTGCTTCTCCTTGCTGAATCTTTCCCCTGGAGCTCTCCGAGGATGTCTCAAAGAGGGCTGCTCTCCCTATGCCATCCCTCAGCCTGATTAAACTGAGGCAAGGATTTATCTTGTGTCTTGCACAAGTCCAAAGAGAAAGGCAGAAGTAAGAAAGGAGCAGTGTCATGAACTCATTTTCCAAAAATTTAGCTGAACGTGGTTATTAAATTAAAAAAAAAAAAAAAGCTGTGAGAAGCCTGGACAGGGTCCTTCCTTGGATGCATAGAAAATGTTCGTTATGAGGTCCCCAAGGATGCTGTCTCCCTGGTTTTAAATCTCATGCAAGAGAGGATAAATAGAGAGCCCCTTCCCCCTCCTCCCTTGACATTTCATTTGTGATTAAGGCACTATTCATCGCCCCTCGTCTTCCAAACCCTTTACTATTTATGGATCTGCTGTTTTTCCAGTGGTTGACACTAGCGTGCATTCAGCTCAGTTCTTCTTTCACCGTCCCATCCTGTCCCCTCCCCCTCCCCTCCATAAAGGCATTTCTCCATTTCAGTAGAGAAACCACTAGTGACTGGAGTGTCTGTGACCTCTGGGCTGTCAAACTCCCACTAACTAAATAAAAGCAGCCCAAGAGGGAGAGAGTTAGCATAAATCACCTCCCGTGACAGAGACCACCTGGTATACGCTCACTGCACGGAGGTACCCAGTCTATTCCAGCTGCTGAGTTTGCACTTTCCCGCATTTTTATGGACACCGTTGGAGAGATACATGGTGTTTACACAAGGAATGGAAATTTCAGTTTTACTGCATGTAACTGATTTCCTTGACTCGTGGTGGGCAAGTTCTCTGATTAGCAAAGCGATGAGGCCCATCGCATCCCAGAGGTGTATTACGAGCGTGTTCCCAGGTGGGACGGGGCAAGCACTTGCAAGGTTTGGGCTCCTGCTCTGCTCGTCCACATGAGAGTTTTTGCCACAGTCAGGGGAAGATGAATAGCTTCATATCAGAGGAGAGCAAGGTCAGATACAGGTCTAGGCAGGCTTGGTTGTTTCCAAGGGTGGCATCTCCATTGTTCACCACCTTCTTGGTGTACACTGGGGGCCGCCAAGTCATCGTTCTCCGTGTCAGGAGTGGCTAGTTCCCTCATATTCAGCATGCCTAAACTACCACAAAGCCTTCAGCTAATCTGAACATCAACAGGGATCAGCTGAAGTTGGTGTGAAGATCAGCTGAAGATCCGGATCCTGCCATTGCCAAGAGAGGGGCTCTGTCTGGGGTCAGACATGGCCATTGCCGATGACTTCGGGTTCGTTACTCCAAGTGGTTGTGAACAAAGCGGATTTGTGACTTGCCCCTGCCTTATACATCTGGCAAAGTTGTTTTAAATTATTTCCAGCCAGGATTGCAACGCTCATATATTAAGGCCTCAGAGTTTGTTATTAAGTAGCATTGCCATTTTTAAACAAAAAGATGTATATACCAAGCAATGTTTATCAAAAAAAAAGACTTTCACTAACAACACAGGAATTTTGTTGATGGTCTTCCATGAACAAAGAAAATGGGGGCAGGGGGGGAACAACCATAAAGAGGCAAAGTAAAGGCCAGTAACATTAATCTTGTGAAATGAAGTTTTATGTGGAGAAAGTAGGTTTGAATAAAGGTGATCCAGAAAGGAGGAAGATCATAATTTTCCAGAGGTTTCTGAAATTAAAAAAAAGATAAAAAATATACTGTAGTTGAAAATAGCAACCAACAGGTGTGTGTACTTTCTTCTGATCGCTATTTTTCCTGACTGTAGAAATTTCAAGGCAATTTTTTTTTAATTTATTTTATGGGGGGAGTTCTTCCCATTAGTACATTGGACGAACAAGAGGCTGAGAAGGATTTCAGGACAGAAACATATTTTTCCATCTTGGAAGCTGCTGCAGCCAAAGTGCAGCTAGGGGAACTCTAAAGCCAGCTGATAGAGTAAAACCCCAGGACTGGGTGCACAATTAATTTTTTCAGACTGGTTCCAAACCCAAATAACTCAGAGGAAAAGCAGTTTGGAAATAATTCAGGTGAGATCAGCCAGAAATGATGTTTTGCTTTTGCACAGAAAAGCAAAGCCAGAAATTAGAATTGCCATGAATGAACCCATTCATGGTGAACCTGCTCACTGTGAAACCACCTCTTCTAACCAAGTCCTGCTGACCCTTGGCGCGTGCAGTGCCTGGCTTGCTTTTCCTGAGAAGCCCTGGGGGTGATGCCCGGGTTGGCATCACTGAACGGCTCAAAGAGGAACGGCAGTCCCAGATTGTCCCTCCGTCCTTTTCCAGCCCAGCCTTGCTCCTACTGCTGTGGGTCTCTCAAATTCTCGGCACTTCTGGACCTCAAAGGAGGAGAAGCTGGAGAAGAGAAGCTGGAGAGGAGTCTGGAGAGAGCTGGGCACTGCACAGTTGGAAGCTGCTGGTCTGAAGTGCTTTGGTATTTAAAAGGATCCATTTTCTGTGCCCCTTTCCCCCTTTGTTTATACAGGACTAAGGTATCAGTCTTCCTTGAGAAGTGCCATGGGGGCAATCCATGGGGTCTCTAAAATGCTGGAGAACTAAGAAAGCCCCCAGCTTGAGGAACATCTCTCTCATTTTTCCCAGAGGAGATCTATTGGAGATATTCAAGCATCTGGGTGTCCTACGAGGTTGATCCCTCTGGACTGAGTGAGATCCAGCTAGCTCTGGCACTCGGGGTGAGCCGTGGACAATGTGGCCCTCAGCACGTGCTCGTTGCTGCACGCCTTGCACAGCTTGGGGACCAGCCTTCCACATGTCTCCCTTGTCCCCCTGTCAGGACAGCAAGTTTGCTTTTGCCTGGAGCCCCTTCAGCTGTGGGATGCCAGAGAGCATGCCAGAAGGAGAAAATTCTTCGGTGACGTAAATGCAGTAATAGCACTTGTTAGTGGTATGCGCGCTCCCTGCCAGGCTAGGGGAGAGGAACTCGGGTTTTATTCAGAACAGTGTCTCTGTGTCCCCTTCACACAAAAACAAGCAAAGAAAGCCTGAGCCCTTTCCACAGCGCTTACCAAATCCACAAATTTAATTTAGGAGCGTTGCACGTTCTCAGATAAGGGTTTGGTTCGCTCAGGTTTACAGAGTTACATTTAATTGGAGTGCTCCGAGTAGCAAAAACTGAGAGGTCTCCATAAAGTCTTCGGCAGCCGGGACATTAATTGCATTATTTTCTTTACAGATAAATCTTATTTGGTGGAGCCAGCATCATCAGATAAAACACAGATAAGATCAAACCTTGTCTTTAAATTCCAGATATCCTGGCTCGAGAAAATATGGAGATCAGATTACGGTGTAACTTTTAATGGGCTTCAGAGATTTCTGCCCAAGCGGGATGGTAAAAAAATGTAGATCCTTCAAGATCCTGGAAGGAGCAGATACACCGTATTTGTGCAGTAGTCAGCAGTTTCAGATAAGGAACAGTGGATATTCAGGTCTGATTGCTGCTTTGCTGATGTTTTCCACATAAAAGCTGCTCTCTCCTTCAGGAAAAGGATTCGAGTCTCTTCAGCAAACATGAAAGCCAGCCCTTATACCCGGGCTAATTCTCCTTGTCGGCTTTGATCCAAAACATTCTTCCAAGCAGGAGAAGGCTGAGGAAAGGAGAGGGGAAGGAACCAGGAGGAAGATTGAATAAGGGAGCCAAGAGGCTGCTCTGGAAAATCATGGCTGAAGTTGTAGGAGGGGAATTAATCTTGAGAGGCCGTATGTAGCAGTTTCATCCATCAAGCATGACACTGGTACCATTATTAGAGAAGATGGAAAATTAAATTGCAAAATTATCTGTTCTGTTTCATTGACTTCTTTTTTTTTTTTTTTTTTTTTTTTTCTTCCCCTTTCTTTCTTTCCTCTTTTCATTCCAGGCATCATCTGCAGCAATACCACTTGCAGTTGGCAGCGGGTTATTAAAAGCACCTGGCCATGAAAGGAAATCAGATCACAGGGCATGCTTGGTAGCGCTGCGGTCGCAGAGCTATTGGTCCAAACGTGGCGTGAGAGGGGGACCCAGCCGACACGCGCTGGGTGGAGCGAGGACAAGGGGCCCCGTGCGGGCTGTCCCGGCGCTCCGCGCTCCCGGGTCACCGTGGTTCTGCGGCACGGCACCAATTCCCCCGGGATCACGGCCGGCTGCCAGACTTGAAGTCCCTGCCCATCTCTAAACATGGGGATGCTCAATCCAGCGGGAGAGATGCTGCAGACAAGAAACACTGGCACTGGCTAGAGGGCACCTGTGTTACTATTCCTCTCTTGCTAGGCTGGACGTGGCCTTGGGCAACCTGGTCTGGTGGGTGGTGTCCCTGCCTATAGCAGGGGGGTTGGAACTCGATGATCTTCAAGGTCCTTTCCAACCTAAACCATTCTATGATTCTATGATTCTATGATTCTTCTTCTCCCTGATGCTCTGATGCTCTCCACCTCCAGTCCTCGCTTTTTGGTCTTTGCTGCCCCCCTCCTCACATTTCCACCGGAGACTTTTCACCCTAAATTCCCACTCCTCCTTCTTCTGCAGTTTCTCCCTTGCAACTTCCAAACCAAATTTGAGACCACTGGGAACGTGGTAATTTAAAATCAACAACAAACCTAAAAAAAAAAAAAATCCCCACTGGAAACTATTTTTAAACAAGTGACCCCCCCAACAGTCTTTTTTTTTAATTATTTTTTCAGTCCCAGCACAGGAACACCCCAACGTCATGGGAATCCAAGAGAAAAAGGGACTAGCAGGGAGCTATTGCCCAAAGTTCAACAGCCCAAGCTGTGTCCCTCTCCCAAGTGATGTGCAAAGGGTAAACATGAAGAATAAAGTATGAAAAGTGGTTAAAAAAAACTCAGTATCCTTCAGACACCAAGTCTCTTAGTAAATCAGAGGAAGAATTCATCAAATAATGTCAGCAGTGGATCAAACACTAATAAATGGAAGAGTTCTGGTTGGTTTCGCATCTTAATTGACTATTATCTCATAAATAAAGTAGGGAAAGAGAAGCAGCAAAGAAATGACCTAAGTATCTCTGAGTTGTGCTGGTGGAAAGATCAATTCATAATACTGAGAAGAAATGTAAATAAATTATCCATCTTGGTGGGAACTGAACCCTGGGGTTCCCATGGCCTGCCTTAAAAAACAACGTCTTTTTTCTGTATGTATGCATCTATATGCATGTGTATATATATGTATATGTAGATGCATTTTTAACTACCTAATGGAATTTGTGGGCATTTGGGGAGCGGTACCCTGGCGAAACAGCATTATGTTAAAGGCTGAATTGTGCGCAGCAGACGGTGAGGTTTGTGCTGAAAAACCTTGTTCTCTCTTGTGTTTTTCTCTGACTGATTTCTGGCTTTCGCTGGCTGTTGCATTGAGGAGTAATTTGTAGGGGTCAAGACATACACTGTAACTCCAGCACCGTATCTTATGCCGCTACTGTTTCACTGACGGTGGAGAGTGAATTTTGTACAATAACAACAATAAATAGTAATATCCAGTTCTTGCGCAGCTCTTTAATCAGAGTTTCTCAAAGTATTTTCAAAGGGAAAAGGCATTACAGTGGTTACTCTAATGGAGAAAACTTTCAACATCTTCAGTCAGAGTTTCTCCTAGTCCTGATGGAAACTGATTTGGCAACCACGAGCCATGGCTGCTTGGCTTCTGTGGCTGCCAAACTTGGCATTGTAATGCTATGGGCAGAAATCCTACAAGAACTGGCCCAAAGAGCGGCAGTTGCTTTGCAAAAGGACATGGAGATCCACATCACCTCCAGTGCAGAAGCTGCTGCGCTTGGCTTGCCATGGGGTCATAGGCTCACAGCCTCGGCTTTGGTACCAAAACACTTCACGGAGGTGGATGCACAGCTTCCCCCAGGGGTTAGCTTTTCTGCTGTGGTCAGAAACATCCCTGAAAGGGTGAGAGATACCTCTCCATGAGATGATTCAGAGATGGAGAGGCTAAGGCTAGCTTTTTTTTTTTTGCTTTTTGGGGACCTGGTCTTTTCTACCATCAGACTTGGAGGACACAACAGATCTTCTTTGCTTTGATTCTCTCCCAGTGATGAAGAACTTGCTGCATCCAAATGAAGCAACATGATCTAGCAGAACATAACCCGTGAGGCTCATTCCTCCCTCTCAGGCACTGGGAGAGAATATCCCGGCGAGGTCTGGGTTTCCCATCTTGGCTCTTTGCAAGCTTGACGCCGCCCTCCTGGGCTGCCTATGGCAGAAAGTGTCTTGCTGACCAAGAGATGAAGATGGATGGATGGATGGATGGATGGTTGGATGGTTGGATGTGACTCACTCATGCAGCTCTGCTTGCTAAACTAGAAGTAAAGAGCAAAACCTAAGCAACAGAAATACTACAAAGAGAAAGTAATTCTCATTTTCCCATTTTTCTCCAAACCCGCACAGAACCCAGACACAGCGGTGGTGGTCTTATATTAAAAACCAACTAGCCCAGAACACAAGAAGCGCAAGTGGTGGCCAGTAGCTGGCTCTGGGGCTACTTATCTGTGTCTGTCCTGGCCTCTTCAAGTGCCTCCATCACCATAAAGAAGTCAGAAATGCCCCTGTGCCCTCACCCCAACCTCTGGTAATAAATCCAGGGAGAGGCAACGTACAGCACAAGCGAGGGACTGTGCCAGAACTGTCTCCGGAGCAGCACAGCCAGGACAGCAGTACCAGGAGAACATAAATTTCAGCCTGCTCTGCCTTATACCATGAATGCTGAGAGAGAGAAATGTAATACAAGCCTCTCCCAGGCCAATTCCTGTGCCAAACAGCAGCCTCTATATCATTTGTTGGTTTATTATAAACAGGCTCCCACTGCAGTTTTGAAGCAGATATTTTTTATGAATAAACTTGGGGATATATTTTTTTTTTCTCCCCCCCCTGCAAAGCCATTGCTTGCAAACCTTCACGTGTCAACGCCAAAAAGCCAAGTGCCCCCACAAACCTTGGAAGCGCAGCGGTGCGTTGGACTTCTGGAGCAGTGCGGGGGGCGGCAGGGGTTATTTCAGGGTTACTCCTGGAAATCCCGCTCGGAGGCTTTTTATCATTTGCCTTTCCCAGACTCGCCTGTACTGGGAGGCTCCGCAACGTTCCCTTCGTAAATGATTAGCAGCAGTTTTAATGTTCATACCCAGATTCCCTGTTTACTACTTATGCAAAGGCGCTTTTTTATTTTTTCCTCCCATCAGTGTAAACACAGTTGATCACTTTATATCCTCTGTGTATCGTTTCCCAATATGAATGAAGTGAAGCAGGCTGAGCAGCAGCCATTCAGATTATGGCCTAACATAAACTTACAGCGGGTTGCGAAGTGTTTGGTTTTGCAAACTGTGAAAACGGCTTAAACTGTGTAATAGGAACACGGTCGTATTGTTAGCACTTAGCATTTGATATTTTTTTAAAAAAAAAAATTAGGACCAGGATATCTTTGCTGCATACAAATTTGATCTGTTTACCTTGCCTTTTGTTTTTTTTTTTTTTTTTTGGTCTTTTTAAACAATTCTCACCGGACAAATGTTATATCTGCTACTGCGTAATCCAAGACAAACAAACCTGCTGGGAGTGCATTTAGAAGAAGCAGGTTCTTGCATTCAAATAAGGTAAAGAGAAAGAAATATTTGGCCTTTTTGCCAAAAATATTATGGCTTACATTTGTTTTTTATTTTCCTTTTATTAAATCACCGTTATAAACCACTCAGAAGTTTAAGTTTATGCTGTGACAATTAGTTTATGGTGTTTCTGAAGTGGATTTAGATTTGAGTGATAAAATTACAGGCCAAAATTACAACCATAATGGAAAATACTGGTTCATGTTTGGCTTTGCATACCACAACTGAAAGATTACTAGCCATTGCCAATAAGCAGGAGGAAGTAAAGATAATAGTATATGCGTTTATAGACATGAGCTGGATTCCAGGACATGCCACAATAGATTTGTAGAAGGTGAACTGGAATATTTTAGCTGTGTTTCATTAATGGAGAAAAATCTGGCAGGTTGTAAAGAGGTAACTATAGTTCAGACACTTGATTTGTATGATCTTTCCAGGAAAAACGCAGATCTTTTAAACCCTCAAATTAAACAGCTTTCTGAATCCCGGTTCAGCTGCTTACATCACGGCGTATTTCCCTCTTTCCTTTGTGTTTTCCAAAAAAAACCCTGAGGTGGTCAGGATGTTTTCTTGGGATGGATCTTGTTGTTTTTCAGGGGAACGCTTACAAAACCAGAACGCTTTTCTGGGAACCAACACAGAGGGTTTGCAGCCCGGCTCGATGGTCCTGCACAACCCCAGCTGGTGCGGACCCTCATGGCAGTCCCAGCTCAACCATCGGTCCCTTTCTCCCATGCTCTACCTCCTCCAGGATGCTCTTCACTCACAAATCCCATGCGATGTGTGAGCACTGCTTAATGCCAATCAGACATGAAGTGTCCTGGTGGCTCCTGTAGCAGGTTGGGTTCCTCCTTCCTCCTTCTGCCCCTGAAGGCCTGAAGCATCAAGACCTCACCAGCAACGGGCAGCAATCGCACCTCATCTTCACCTCCCTCCAGGTCCCAATCCCAGCCAACAAGGACCATGTGTCAGGAGAGCTGCAGGATTCTCCTCTCCTCTTTTTTCCCCTCTCTCCCTTCCTTCTTCCTCCTTTCCCCCTCTTTCTCTCACCAAAAAACGTGTTTTCTCCTCCTCTGATGACCTGCCTTTGCTTTGCTTTACCTGATCACCTGGCAGAGCAGAACCAAGAAAAGAAAGAAAAAACCCAAACCAGAAAACTATTGTTTTGCATGTACGCATGAGAAAACATCCTTAAAAACTTGAGCTTTCAAAGCGGTTTGGCCTCCCACTACCCTGCTATAAAAGAGAAGGAAAACTAGGAGGTTTTCCATGACAAAATGTCTTTGAAACCTCACAAATTTGAAAGTTTGCCATGGGCCGAGGTGGTGCCTTTTTACTGTGTGTACATGGGAAGATGTCAACCGTGTGCTCACCTGTAACTTCTCCTGCCACAGCATCTGAACTCACAGCTCTGGAGTGAACACATCTCCCTGCCTGGTTCCCATTAATGCCCAGAGGAACAGGCGCTCGAGGGAAAGAGGGTTGTACGCACACACGGGGCGGGTGGGTTTTATTTTGAGCGGGTTTGGGGGCTGGCTGTACACTGCTGCATCCATTCCTCAGCAAGCATCTCTCTCTTTCACTCTTGGAGGTTGCTCTGGTCCCTAATAAACCACATTTACACTATGGGTACGCTGCAGTCATAGCATCACTTTAAAGTCAACCAGCTACCAGACCCAAATCCTGTGCAATTTAACCTTTGTTATTTTGGATGCTCGTGGGGCTCATGGGAAGCCCGAAACGTCCTAAATTTGGTTTACCCAGAGTCCATCCAAGATGAAAATAAGCCCAGCTGAGCTCTTCAGTTTTCCAAGTGTTTCCAAATCTGCTGTTACACAGAAATTATTACACAGAACTCGATGATCTTAAGGGTTTTTTCCAACCGAAATGATTCTATGAATTAACACAGCCCTCAGGCAAAAGAAAAAACAAACAGGTTACTCGGACTATCAGAAAGCTCTGTGGAAGAAATTCACGTTTAACAATCCCCAGGTAAGTTTGCTTTGATGGATGTAGATGACTCAGAGTCTGCTTAGCATCCAGTGAGCTCAGGGAAGCGGGTTTTATTCTGATTGCTCATTTGCAGATGCGGAGCGCCCCGTGAAAAGTTTGCTGCAGAAGCGCTGTGATGAGCACTGGTGAAAAAACAGTCTTGGAGAACTTCGAGGAGGGTTTTTCTAAGAAAATGAGCCAATGCTGTTGAGAAACTGAAAACATTAGTGGTCTGAAGGAGTGTCATTATTTTCGCTGTAAAAATGTACAGGGTAGTTTGGCATCTCCGTCTGACATCTGCTCCTCATTGTCTTGTGCCAATGCAAACTCATCAAGTCAGAGAAGATGAAATATTCCCCTCCGCTCCCAAACCCACCTCTCCTCTGGCTTGCGCTGCGGCTGTCAGCAGCTGGGCCACCTTGGTTTCATTACCGAACGGTCCCCCCTGGCCAGCCACTTCTGCTGCTGACAGTTATGCTCTGAGTCTTGCTGAGCCTGGTTAAGACGCAGCTTCCCCGTGGCTCTCCACATCTCCTTCCCTTCCAGCACAGTCGCGTGGGATGAACCTCATGAGAAACCCCATGGCTTAATGTAAACCCACGCCGACAAAGGTTTTCAGCTGAGCGTCTGAATTCTCCTTCCCTTCACGAGGGAAAACTAAGTAATATCAAACATAAAAACATGAACTGAGAAACCGAAGGTCCAGAAAGATGGACAGCGTAGAAATGTAAGCATGGAAGAAAGTCATAAAGGGGAAGCCAAATGAGAAGGAAAAAAAAGGCAAATATTGCAAATTTAAGTTCATTAAAGCCTTTCAGATTTGACACAACTCTACCTGGTCCATTCTCTTAGTTTTGTTTGAGACAGTGAGTGTTTTGTGGCCAATTGGATTAACAACCTCCTGGATGTGGTGATCATCAGGGGAAAAGGTTGGGAGAGGGAGATATGTCCCTGGGAGATGTTGGAGGGTCATGTAGAAATCCTAGAGCAACTGGAGTCTCCAGGAGAAGAGTTTGGGGGAAGCAAGCAAGCAAGCAAGCTCAGGGAGTCAATTTGTGCTGAAGAGAAGGGCTGTGTTTTCAAATCCAAAATAAACCAGCTTCAAAACAAACCAAAGACCCGGTGGATCCAGGCTTCTGGATACAGCATTTGAAAATGTTGGCCCCGAGTGATGCCTAAACGTGTTGTAAATCCCGGTGACTGCGTACACGCATCCATGCGAGCGCACACAGGGAGACCCATAAAAACTCAGCTTTATGGGAGCTGCGCCTGAGCTCAGAAGCTCAAGGAAGCTGCAGGTCTCTCTGGGCCCATCTGCACAGCCCGGCCGCCTGCTGCTGCTGTACACGCAAAATGCAGCTGCAGAGCAGCTGTGCCGAGACCCCGAGCCTCGCCTGGCCCCACAGATAGCCCAGGTCCGGAGCATCTGCAGAGCACTGAGGATGCATGCTGGGGTGGGAGTTGCAGAAAGACCATCAGCCATGCTGAAAGCCCGTTAATCCAGCAGCTCTTCACACCCAAAGCCCTGCAGGAGCATTCAAAGTCCTCACCCAGCACCTGAACCCACTCACTCTCCTGAGCAGCACAGGGGTCTCGTTAGGTGGGACCGGCCTGAACCTGTCTGGTGGGTCCCTCTACGCATCAGAGGTGAGCCAATCACAGCAGGTACCATCATCACTGTAGGTGGGGTTTTCAGTCCTGGAGTCTATTTCTACTAGCTCAGCCCCAAGCACCCTTTCTGACTTTGCTCTGGCCACAGCTGGTTCTTCTGGGGACAAACCCTTGGATGGTGTTCTGCTGCACAGGTATTGCTGGTTCCTTATCTTGTTTGGGCTCCTGGCTGTGCTTCCAGTTCAAATCGTGCTTGAGTAACACCTTTGATTCCTTCGGTTCTTCATTGTTGTTACCTCCAGTGTTGGCACCTGGATTTAAACATGGCCCTGTCTGTTGAGCTTGGATATTCTTGTCTTGGTCAAGATTCTCTCATGGGCTCTGTTCCCAGTATGCTTTGAAAGCTGTGCCAGGCATTTAAATCTGTGCCCAAAAGGTGGGGCTGGACTTGAGTGTGGGTCTGTGCCCAGTCTCAGCACACAGTTAAGATGCCAGTACGGCTTGTAGGGCTTCATTCAGGAATTCTTTGGGATCATTGCACTGCTGTGTATTTGTTTTGGAAGAAAGAAAGTATTGCTTGAGATGCCTCTACCAGGATCAATTTGACTTCTTCACATGCCCTGGCCATGCGTGCAGACAGCAGCCTGGGGTTAGGAATGTACAGCTATGAAGTGCTGAGATGTATTTTAAGACCTGAGCTTTGAGGAGCCAAACTATTGAGCTCCTCTCTTGGCAGAGAGCTCTTTAATTTCAGATTTTTCATGGCTGCTAGCATTTACCCTGGTTTGGGCTTTTCCATGTCCTTATTTCCACGTAGCCGGTACCATTTCTGAATTGCAGCAGAAAAGTGTAGTCTTCCCCCAAGATCTGCAAGCAAACCAGCAAGCTGTCTATTACTTCAAACTGGAATATGTCTCAAACCTTTCACCACTCATCGCAGGGTATTGACAGCTCCAAGCGTTTTCTCTAAACTGTTGATGTTGTTGGTATGGTTGTGATATTTTCTCCTTAGTCTTGAACTGCCGTGCTTCATTTCTTTGTTTATATAAAGCCTCACAGTGTTCATTAGGAAAGTCTGGGCTGGAAAAAATGTCTCGTGCATAAGGCAGATTGTTAGAGGGAAGGAAAACCAAATTGAAGGCTATGGTGTGGTGGACCTATCCAGTACAATTTGTACCGCGCCAATTCTTCAGGGCAGTGGTGGATAGGTCTGGAGTTGGTGCTGACTTAGTGGGGTGCACAGGGTGAGCAGCTTTCCATCCCCTGGCAGTGCAGCTGGAGAGGTCTTCTCTCTGACACCTGGAAGGTGGGTTGCACCAGTCCTGGAAGACTTGGCAATGAGTCTGATGTGTCCAGACCCAGGGTGCTGTCTGAGTGTGAAGGCTGTTTGTGTGGCCAGTGTTCGCTACGTGAGCTGTGTGGTCCCTCCACTCTGGGGTCTGTGTAGGAGCACTGGGCAGGTGCTTTGTATCCCAAATGGAGAAATCTCAGCTCCCAACAGTCCTAAACCACCTCCTAGGCTGTTTTCCAGGTCTGTGCTTGAAGCTGGCTCCCTGATGTTGGGCAGATCAACCAACTGCCTGACCCTTGCTTGAAGGGCTGTTAAAGTGGAGGTGTGATGTCCAAGCTGATGCTCACCTGACTCTATCCAGCTTGGAGGTGGGAAAGGGGGAGTTGTGCCTTGTAGATGTACCCAGAGCAACCCTGGAGGTCATACCCGGATCTAAAGCCCTTCTCCAGGCTTTTACATGGCAGAGGGACTTCCCTAAGTTTGTCAACAACCCTCTAAGGGCTCTAAATGCTTTCAGAGAATTTTGGGCATCAAAGCCAGCGTTTGTCTAGGTATTTCCTTTCTGCTCCATAGGGGCCACTTCTGTCATCCCAATTATCTATCGAGGGGTTAAGTTCCCTGTCCGAGATGCTGATTTCATTACAACCCTCGGCTATAAACACTGTGTGCTGCAGCACTGACTAATTACTGGGTGTTATTGGCAGATGGAAAAGTGTGTGCATGGGCCAGGAGATCAATTCAGCCCCTTGCTCTCTGCCAGCAAGTGAGTTATCTCCATCGCAAGTGATTTTTATTTCACTTCTTAATCTTATTTGTAAATGTGATCCCCTGAAGACACAATGTATAAAACCTTGGCTTGCAGCACAATGTTGCTGAGATGAAGCTGGAAGGAGCTCCAAAATGCATATGCTATTTTAAACATGAACTTAAAATCCCTCTTCTCTATTTTTTCCCCATTTGGACTAATTTGGGCTAAGTGCACAAATGAAAAGGGGAGATGTTGCTTTGTGATTTAAAAGGGGGGGGAGGGAAACATGCCTTGTGCCTGGGACCCTGGTGGAAGCCAGTTTCTTCTCCCAACTCTGCTGTTTTCCCAAGTGCTACTGAATGGGTCCCTTCTCATTTATCCCACATCTCCTGCTTTTTCTGTAAGATTTAGTCAAAACTCAGATCTGCCCATGTGAAGATACAAGGGTGACAGAGATAGTTGCTCTAGCTCTTTTTTGGTAGCAAGCTGAACTACTCTGTTGTAGCTTAAGGTGATTAAATGGGGAGGAAGGATTTGGTTGAGCCTGGTCCTTTCTTAGCTTCCTGCAAGGATGTGTTTAATTAGTGAAGCTTACTTATACCTACTTCTAGATAGTTAATAGCATATTGAAAGTGCTATTTCCATCTTCAGAGATGTTGAATAAATGCTTTGATTCCAGTGGGAGCTACGTACACCAGCTGTTGTACACACAGCTGCCTGGGAGGATCACGGAACAGATCTTCCTTGAAGCGATGCCCTGTGGTTGTCTTTGCTCAGGTGAGCAATTGTCCTAAACTCAGTGGAGTGGCTCTGTGGGTCTTGTAAATACTCACATGAATCTCCCCATGATGGTCGTTCAGGCAACTAACTTGTGCACAGCTGCTGTTACATCAGCTGCATGGATAGAGCTCCTCAGAGCTTGGTGCTCCTGCCTGCTGGTGATGAGGCATGGGACCCCCCCCCAGGCTTTGCCTTGGGTGGGGGATCAGCTCAGGGGGTTTCCGACTGGAGCTGCTTCTGTTGGGCAGCAAGGCTGAATGACACCCATGGAAGCATCCTAGGGAGAAGAGTTGTTTTGTGTAGCCATATGTGGGATCTGCTCTGAGATATGTCGGGGAGGATGTGCAGAAGGGATCCTGCCTTGCAACAGGGAGGAGGGGATGGGGGCAGGACTGTAAGATCCTGGAAAATCCCCCCCAGCCTTTCTCTCAATTCATGTCCAGATAGGGCTGGGAGATAACCGCATCCACCATCCAACTGCTAGGATTTCCTCAGAGCATGAGAAACAGACTTTTTATGCCTCTGACCTTGATCTAAGTTTGTTTCCTTTTAAGCTGCTATTTAAAGGGGGAGGGGGGAGAAGAGAAAGAAGGAAAGTTTGATTTCTTTAATGTTCATGGAAGCAAGCGATTGATAACACTTGCAAGAGCCAGGCAGAGAGCCAGAGGGATACTGCATAAGGCAGCTTTGCCAGCGAAGTACAGCGCTGCTGGCCGGGGATGCAAAGCTCCGCTTGTTTACGAATCCAGGCCACCCTTTGAGATGCTCTTGCCAATTGCTTCAGACCGGAGGGAGTGTTGCGCGCTGAGCTTTATGAGCTGAACAAATGCCCACCAGGGACTGGGTCAGGACCACCAGCTTCATGGTCCTTTCCAAAGTCTGCAGGCAGATGGCTTCCCTGCTGAGAGGTGGAAGGATTAACTCCTTCCACCTTGACTGCTACTTTCATGACAGCTTCGGTTTGGGGGGAAGTTGTGGGGTTTTGCTTTTTTTTTTCTTTTTTTCTTAAGAAAAGAGGAGAAATGCATGAAAAAAAAAATCAGTGTTGTGTTTCTATTTGCAAGTAGAAAATAGTTCTTATCACAACTCTGGGAAACTATTGTTCTGATTTTTATAAATATGCTTGTATTCCCCTTGACTTTTTTCCTCTCCCTCCCCACTTGCTATCTCCCCTGCTGTATGCCCTTGGCTGCTTCCCAGACACTTCATGATGTGAGAGAAGATAAGCTGTTACAAGGAATAAAGATCAGGGGTGCTGCACATCTCGCACTCCCCTAAATCAAGTCCCTTACTGGAAATTCCCACACATTCAGTGTAAAGCCCCATGATTTCCACTGAGACACAAATGACCCCAGCCACCTTCTCTCCTGGACGGAGACTTGCAGATCAACTTGGGGATGGGAGACTCGAGCTTCTGCCTCCCCGGGTGCACCCCTGCCCGTGACATCTGAACAAAGCCTGGGTAACCTTCCTGGCATCTGCTCTTGGCCACGTGCCCTTTGCTGATGGCCTTCGTTGTGCCAGGCAAGGTCTGAAGGTTAGAGGGGAGCAGGAACCAAGAGCCCCCAGGCACAGCAAGGTTTCCAGCAGTGATAAGAAATTTGGGGTGAGAGGGTGGATTTTTCAGTGTTTCCGAAAGTGAAAACCCCAATGCTTTTATGGTGTTTCGAAGGAAGTTTTTCTCTATTGCTTCGGACCATTGATTGGGGGTGAGAAACCGCAAGGATATTTGAAAAGCAGGAGAGGAAAATCCCATGCCATGCTGTTGTCTAACTTTGACCCCAAGGATTCGATTTTATTCTTCTGGTGACTCACAGCATGACATTGGCTCTGTTCTCCTTCCTTGCAAAGGAAGCAAATAAGGCTGCCGATCTATCTTAAATATATTTTAATATAACATATCAGGTTCCCTTTTGCAAAGTGTAATAGGTTCTTGGGGTGGAAGGTGCTGAAGATCAGAGGGTGTAAATCACTGCAACGGGACAAGGTTTCTAAGAACCCCTGGGTAATCAATCACCTGCATCTATGACTCCCTTTGCAACGCATCAGCACGCTGCGAGGCTTGGTGTGCTTGCCCTTCAACAACCTTATGAACAAAGGCTTCATGGGAAGCACCTACAGGCCAGCTTTTGGGGACTTCTGTTTGCAGACAGTAGAAGCAGATGGGTTTGCAGAACGTCTCATGCTCTGTTTGTAGCACGTGGAGAGTCACAAGGCTGGAGGAAGGAGCCAGCAGAAGGCAGTGATGCTGTGGCAGCTGGTGGGGAGGGCTGGGCAGTGGACGCGAGATCCCTTTCCTTGCAAAACCAGCCAGGAGGAGGAGGAGAAGATGTTTTATGGAGAGAGGAGGAGGGGAAGAGCTGACCCCGGCTCACGCTGTCACGCTGCAGTGCCTGCTCTGTGTTAAGGGAGTGGAGGAACAGTTACGTTGCTGCCCAGCTCACCCGCAGCACTCTGCCTTGCCTTAAAAGAGCCAGAAATCTAAATCCCTGGGTAACTTCAAAGCAAGTCAGGGAAGATTAGGCTCTTTCAGAGGCAGGCAGCAGATGAGCAAAAGGAGGGATTTTGAGGCTCAAATGCTGCTGAGGACCTTTAAGACCTTTCTGTGAGGAGGAGGGAGGCACTGACCCCTCTGGTTTAAAGATGCTTGTAGCAGATCAGGACCCCGTGGCCCATGTTACCCCCTGCCTTCTCTTTCCCAAGCTGCTGGCTCTTACTTCCTTTCTAGCTGCTCCCTGCTCCTCTTCATTAGCAGCTCTCAGCAGTGCAAAGGAATCGTACTCAGAAGTATGAGTTCATCTCCTAAAACTTTGTACTGGTGCCAGCGGGTCAGTCACTTCGCAAAAAGAAACTTCCCTTCGAGAAACACTATCCCTTTTGAGAAAAGGCCAACAAACCAGAAAAACAAACTATCAAAAATGCTGCCTTCAAAAACACTCCTTAACTTGAATCTGTTTCTGGTCTTGTCCAGTTGGATCGCTGTTAGCATAAGCAGAGCCTCCTGTGCTCTTGCGACTCTGCCAGTGACCTACAAACCTGCTTCTGTCGGGTGACTTAACCTGGCCACCCTGTACGAAGGATGGGCAGCAGTTTCTGGCAGAGGCAAACGCAAGTCTTGCATGGTTCCTCTCCCCTTAGAGAAGCACATGTGCTGTGTAAGTTATTGACCACGTATATCCACCTCTCACCTCAGCTTGGCTTTGGTCTGAGGACTGTCTGGAGAGGCTGGTAGCTACCAACAGATTGCTACCACTGGAGCTGTTCATGTAGACTTCTGGCCATCACCCTTGTCCCTAGGACGGGCTGTTTCCAGGGAAGGAGTCAGGGTTTGTCAGGCTATTGGGGTGGCACCAGCCCTACCTGATACAGAGCATAACACATCCTTGTCTCATAGCAATACCAGGTGCAGCTTTCAACCACTTCTCATCATGCATGAGATGGTTATGTGTGGAAATCGGCACCTCCTTTGAAGGAGTTGTGGTTTCAGCTTGCTCCTCTTGCAGTTCCTGAACCCTGGGAGGAAGAGCACAGCCTGGCTAACATTTGGGTTGAAAAATGTTATCCTGCACCTCCATGTCTCAAACCACACAGACCCCAAATCCCAGAGTTTCTTCTAGTGTGTGTCACTTTATTTCCTCACGAAGTCCTTTCTCTGCTGGAAAAGATTTTTCACATTGAGCAGCAGCGAAGGCAGCTGAAATGTGTTATTCCTGTAGTGAAATAATGTTTTCCTAATCTCAGCATCTTTTTTAAGCATGTCCACATGTAGCGCGCTTCTAGAACAATTCAAGTCCAAGGCACAGCTGCAGAGAGGACAGAGAAAGTTTTAACTGCTGGCACACTCCAGGACTGTGCCTCTCTGTGTTGGACACTGTAAGAAACCAAACCAATTACTTGCCTGCCCCTCTGCTGGAGTGAAATTTTATTTGTGTTTATTGGTGACTTCCTTCTTGTTCTCCTGAGCAGAAGCCAAATGCCCAAGGTGCATGGAAGGAGGGACAAAGTGTTTTAAGGAAGAGCGCAGGGCAAAGGAATTGTTGGTAGCGCAGCAGCACGTTACCTTGGGTTGATAAGTCTGGCTGCATCAGAAAATCTCCAACTCAGATGTGTGGGAGATGCAGGGCAGCTGCAGGTTACGGGGGCTCAGGCAGTGAGATGTCACCTACCATTGGGCACACCGGGCTAAAGGCAAGGGCTTCCTGACCCTCTGTGGCAACTTGTAGGGAACAGCCCATGTGGGCAGTCAAGTGTCATGAGAGGTAACGTTGCCCATGAATGTCTTGATAAAGCACAACTTGTTTAGCTTTTTCTCACGGGAATCTTCCCAGGCCTCTGAGGAGCTGTGTGCTGGGGGAGAGCTTGTATTTCCCATTGCTGGTTGAGGATCCAGGCAAACGTGGAGATGTGATTTCTGCTTTTAAGGCCAGTGGCTTTCAGCCAGGTCTCCTTTGAGATCCACCCCCCCCAAACTTTCCTCCTCTCCAAACACACTCAGCTGAGTCACACTAACAGCATTGCTCTGGATTGAGCTTCTTACATGGGCAGAAGGAGGGGAATCACAACCTTGGGCTTGAGACCAAAGCCCGCAGTCTTGCCAGTTGCTACAATAGAAATCCAAATTTCAGGAGTTCAGAGTCAGGGAGGTTACCTACATCCCTGCTGGTGCTCTTTCCTTGTTTTCCATGCTTCCTCTGACAGGTGACCCATAGATAATCCTCTAACTTCTTTTCCAAGAGGAAGCTGGAATGGTGACCAATTTTCATTCTTAATAGAAATCTGGCCATTGCCATGGCAGAGGGCCAGATCGTTGGACTGTTGTAATTATTAGATGGTCATTCCACCAATGATGACGTTGCTAAGATTTAATTAAGTACAATCGAGTATTCCATGCAAAGAATTAAAATAGGCAGTCTGGAAGGTGATGCAGGGTGGCAGGGACCTCAGGATGTCCTCTGTCCAACCTCCTGCTCAAAGCAGTCAGGTATAAACTCACCAACACCAGGAAAAGCTGGACGTAATACCGCCGAAGACAGTGTTTTACCTGTTAAAAGACAGATCAGGTGCCTCCATCCTTCTGCCAGAGGTGTCAAATGGCAGATATTTTACCTTGGTTTTTTACATGACTGCCTCATGGAAAAGACTACGCAGTGGTTCTTGGAAAGCACAGAGTTATGCTTTGTCATTGTTGTCGTTATTGCCCTGCTAAATTCCTTAGTTCTTCCATCTCACTTCAAAGCCCTGGCTTTCCAAATATGTGGAGGACACTTTTCAGTCTCTGCTATTCAAATATTGTCTGTAACAGTAAGAGTCAAATGAAGCTGTTTTGTTACTAATTTAGGTTGATTAGTTTATGTGATGCTACATGAGTCCCGTTCTTTGAGTGGATGTTCAAAAAGCTGCATAACTGTTGGAGTCAGAGACTGTTGTTCCCTTGTGTCTGTCCTGATGTTGTCAGGACCAAGTGGCTTAGGAAAAGTGATAATAGAGTCACTCGAATGTCATACAGAGCCATCTCATGATGGCTTTTACCCCTTTGTGGTCTTGTGGCTCACTTCTCCAAGACCATGACGATGGAGAAGAGTACCTTCTATCTTTGCTTTGGCTACATGGTGAGTGCCACACCAAATGTGTGTTTAGCACACCTGGGTGTGCTCAGTGCCCTACCTTTGTCTGCTAACAAGGCTATGGGGTGAATTCCACATCGGGATGTTGGTATGGCAACGTTTGTTTTGAAGGGTGACTTCAAACACAGGCCATACTTGTCTGAACAGCCTCAACTTTTAATACATATAAGACAGGAGACCTGGAGTAAAATCCAGCTGGACCAGTGTTTTAATATAGCTGTCACCTTTCATTGCTGCCTTTTCTCTTTAGTCCGCCACCCCTGAGCGGGATGCTTATGCTATTAGCTTGTCTAATTAATCTAGACTTGGGTTTTTTTTAATAGGAGTTGGCCTTTACCATTCTGGTGCTGCAATGTGCAAACCAGTGCCCTAAGCGCTGCTTCCAGAGCCTCCCCTCGGGAATTAAGATGAAACTCTCCCATTTCTCCTCCGTTTTCTGTCTAGCTGACCAAACTAGACCTTTCATGGGTGAAATGCATCTCATCCTATTACCACTGAACGTGACGTGACCTTCACTCCTGAGGTCTGAGGCAAGTTCTAACTCTTTCAAAGCTTCTATGAGTCCTGACCAACAGATTTGTCTAGTGTATTCTCAGTAAGCAATAGCCACTTTTGATTACTCAGCTGCTTCTAAGCTGGAGAATACTCCTGATTGCTAAACACTGGTAGCTGCAAGGGACTCAGAATAAAAAAGAATAAAGCCCATTATGTCTAACTTTGAGCTGTTGGAAATAAATCCTTTACTGTGCTCAATGTGTTAAAGAATCCAGTGTTTTTTCTTCTAGATAACTACCTTATATCACCCTTATCTATTCATTTGTGAGTTGTAGGCCTGTAAAGCAGTGATAAAATACAACAGGGAACACGGATTTGATCCAACATGTCCATTTATTTTTCCCCATAGGCAGAGATGAAGATACAGCAATCTCGAAAGTATGTAGCACATGCTGCTGTTTTGAGCCCAACTAGACTTTTAGTGTCAACCCTTATCCCCTCTTCTCTTTAGGCTCTTAGGCTGATGTTGTATATCACAATCACACTTAAATCTATAGGGTACCACCTCATTTGTCAGTTGCCACAAAGCATTTTTGCTGTCAGCCAGGACGAGGTCCGTATTCAAGCCATGATCAAACCTTGGACACAGAGTGTGAGCAACAGCTCCAGTGAATATTCCTGTCAGTACATGGATTAGAGTCTTCTCTAAAGCACCTCCTGCCAAGGGTCTGATGTCATCTGTCTTCTCGGATCAGGGAAATGCTGTGAATTCAATTTTTGTGATGAACAAATCCCTTTCTATGAGAGCACTCAGGCTTGACACCAAGAATTCAACTGATTACTTTTTTCCCTTCTCCCCTTCCCCCCCCATCCCCACCCTTATGAGGTAGATGCTGGCGTTTACTGTGGTTATAGTGTATATGAGGAGATACTGGTTTTTATAATGATAGCCTCTCAATCGACAAAACTTCTTAGAACAGTAAGAACTGGGCCCGAGTTTGAATTTACAATATTGAAATCTGGAGGATATTATGGATCCCATCACTCTCATTCAGTAGTGGGCACATGCATCTAATTGGGCTTAATGCCAAGATCTGAGCTACAAGTGTTCCTGCTTCAGGTTAGGCTGCACCTCAGGGTTTGCTCTAAAAATGACACAGCAGGAGTGCAGGTATTGTTTTCTGTGAAAGCTAGTACCAGTACCTCCAAACCTACTGCACCTCTGTCTCAGGACCTGTATTGACACCTGCAACCACAATTAAAAAACTTAATTTCCACCCAAAGCTTATTGCTTGCCTTCATGCTTTCAGAAGTACCTAACACATTGGAAACAGACTTGAAGGCTTGCATGCAATCCAGCCCCAGTTCTTTGTAGCATGGAGCTGAAGATTGAACATACACTAACTCCTGGATGTCTAAGCTGGCTGTACCCAAACACACACAAGATGTGCTTACTGGTGATCCCCATGGATCTGGAACATGACTAGAAAGCCCTTTGAAAACACGTGTCGTGGATTTATTTTCTCTCTGTTGCTGGTAGAGCCCCAGTAGACCAGATGTGGACTCCTAGTTTCGCAGTGACAGCCCTAAAAATCACATAGGAGGTCAGTGCATTGCCAGGTACCAAAGCAGGTTTCTCAGTGTCTCCAGAGCATCTTCATACCCACCTGGAAGCCTTTCCTGGAAATGCGCACATGACCTTTCTGTAAAACTCATCAGCTCTACGGGTTTTATTCTTCTTTGGGAGCAAAAGGGTTGAATTAATCCATGTTGCTTTTCTATTATTTGTCACCTTTCATCCCCTTGGTACTTTGTTCTCTTGAACTGCCAGGGTCTAAATTAGGCAGAATCACCATCTGACAAACCTCTCCTGAGCTTTCTTGGGAGGGCAGCTCATGTTACCCCATTCAAGCTGGCTTTAAATCATGTAGCTCAAGGACTGCTGTGACAGCACAGCATTCAATGTGAGCTAACCTAAGTATATATCTAGGTCCTTAAAAGGGATTTACACTGGGGAGAGCTCTAATGATATAGGCTGGACATAAATAGGTTGACATGAGCTATGGCATCCCAGAGCACCATGAGATGCCTAGCATTGATGATGGTAGGTTGCATGCTTCCAGGCGAAACCTGGCCCACAGCAGCTCAACATCTGGGCATGTCCTTACTTCAGGTGACGGGTACAACCTCAGCCAGAGCTCAAAGTGTTGCAGCACTGTAATCCCCAGTTCAGTGTGTGGTTTGGTGACAACCATTTATGATGGACTTAAAATCTATTTTTAAGGAGTGTCGCCAATTTTCAGTGTTTGGTCCTGTCTCTTTATGAAGAGAGTTTAACAGAACCTGGACTGTTGCTGAAATCTTAGTAACAGCTGCTAAAAAGATACCGAAAAAAACCCATTTTATAAAATAATCCTCCTGTCTCCCTTCTGTCACTGCTACCAAGCTGAATAAAACCAGGAATTTAGGCCTTGATTCAGCAAAGCACTTAAATGAGTGCTCACATTTTAGCGAGGACACTAGCCACGGGCAGTTTCTGTTCCAATGCATTGCTCTCATGGCCTTTCCAAAGGATTATTAGTCGTTTTTTAGAATATACCTTTCAAAAGAAACTCTTCCTCCTCCCGTAGTGTGTAGTCATCCGTCTGATAACCCTGCTGTCTGCAACGGGGTAGGTTGCAGAAATGCGTTGTAAGGAAAGATAAGTGGATTTTGGGAGTGCGTTCCCTGAAAATGGATTATTTTTTTTTAGTAGGAGACTGAGTATTTATTGCATAGACTTAAGTTTGACTGTAATAACCAAGATATTGCAGGAAATGGAAAGCATCTTTGCCAAACTGCAGAACTTTCACTTTGGATAACTTTCATCTAGGAGTGGATATAAGTTTTAATGGGTTAAATCAGAGTTGAGAAATAATTTAGAGATTAAATAAGACAAAGACAGCCCTGTCTCAGTCTATAAGTAAAATAATTTTTTTCCTTCTTTTTTTCCTTCCTTCCTTTCCCTTCCTGACCCACCTATGATTCTCCAGACTCTTGTTATAAGTGATGGTTGCTCCACCAATTTTGTGTGGTGTGAGGTCTGAGGAAGCAGCTCATAAGAAATCGCAAAGTAACTTGGGATGAAGCAATGTTATTTGTCATAATAATTACTAATCCCTTAAGAAAGCAGAACAACGTTTGGACAGGGTGTACGGAAAGATTAAAATTTCAGCCTGCACTCGAGTTTAATTCTCTTGATTACAAGGTGTTTGTTACCAGACTGTAAAAAGTTGTTTGTAATACTTCTCGATCTGCAGTGTTTGGAAGTCTGGTGGACACTCAAAGCTAGCTTTTCCTTTAGCAGACCCTTCCCTAACTCGATACCCACCCAACCTCTGGAGGGAATGCCCTCCTCGGAAATACTTAATCTTTCCCCAAACAAAGCCTTCCTTTCCTTTTTTTTTTCTTTTCTTCCTCTTTTTCAGCCGCTGCTATGCGGTATCATGTCCTATTGTATTACGTTATCATATCTTGTCAAGTCGTGGCATGGTATAAAGCAGCTTAATGCGGTGGAAGGAATGCAACGCTATCTAGAGCCAGCATCTACAGTAATCCCCTCTGTCGTCTTTCCTTCCCGGAGCCTCTTCAATGCATTTTGCACAAAGTGGAATCGATCAAAGCTTCTCATTTTCATATCTACATGGTATAATGTTACCTAAACAAGAAGAAAAAAAAACCTGTGTGTGAGATATCAAAGAACAGACCTAATTCCCAGAAGTCATGCCCAGTATTTTTGTTGGACCATCGGTGCCTGCCTCTAGCCAGAGAAACAGCTTAAGCCACAATGCTTAGATTTTCCCTTTACATAGATTTGAAATGTGTCAAACATTTGTAGAGCCTAAATCCTCATCTTGTTCCCATTGATTTTGACAATGAAAGTGTGATCCTTTATAAAAATCTGGGTGGTTTGCAAAAAACTTTAGCCAAATCCAGTATAGGGATTTCAAACCACTGCAAAGTATTTTGGGAAGTGGGGGGGAGGGTGAAACAAGCACCTCTTGAGGTTTTGTTTCAGGCCAATTTCTCCCATAAACGTGTCTCAACTGTCCACTTCTACTTTAATTGCACAAGAATTTCAGTGACATCTTTGCTTCCCGGTAAAGTGCACGGGGAGGGATGCCTTATGTAACTTTCCTGCCTAAGTTGCATAAAAATCAGTTCTGCCAAGAAAGTGAGTGCATTTTGCACACATTTGAAGTCTCAAATCGGTTTTTATGGTTTTTATTTCACTCGTTGGACCTATTATCACGTTTCATCCTTAGTGGCTGAACTTCTTATTTCTCCTCTTGGTGGTGAGGCTGGTAAGAGGAGAAGAGTACACTCTCTTCTGTTTTATTTTTAGGTATAAAGCCATGGCATTGAAGTCCTAGCCCAAGCGGATTGTAAACTTCAGAGTAAAGCAGGTCCCATTTCTACGTCGTGTGTTCGTAGAGCAGCTAGCACCACGGGATTCGGGCAGATAACTACAAGCATTACGTTAATGCAGGTGATGACAAAAGGGGCTTGTTCTGTGTGAGACTTGATTTACCTCCTGCCCGCTTCCAAATATCTCAAAGCTTTGCCAAAAATCTCTATTTAAAAAAAACCAACTGGGATATCATATTTAAAACTTAGAGAGAAAGCGGTGGTTGAAGGAGGTAAATTAAGGTCAACTTAAAAAGAAGGAAGAAAGCCATAAGGTTCTCAGCTGTGTGTGTGTATGTGTACATACAGACCTGATATTGCTGTCTGGATAACGAACCTGTCCTAGGAAGGCACTTCAGTGAGAGTCGTGTCCTACCTCCCTGAAATAACCCTACAAGATGCTGCGAAGTGTTCGCAAGCAATGCATCTTCCCAGAGTGTATCTGCGGATGAAGCATTAAACCTGTGCTGTCAGAGGAACAGTATGTGCTTTCTAGATACAGGAAGACTCTCATCTGTCTTTGATTTTTTTTAAATTCAGCACCAGGTTTTCATCTGTGTTTTGCCGTCGATTCAACCTACCACAGCAATACCTCAAGACGAGCAGAGCCCTGCTGGTCCTTCCAGGGGGATGCCTGTATACAAAAAAAATCTCCCTTTGACTCTATTTATCCCCAGGATAAATGGGTCTGGTGCCTCCAGGTGTCCTGCTCTTACAGTGACGCCATCAAGCCCAAATGGCGGCGGGGACTGGGGGAGAATCAGCTCCACGAAGCAGTTAGCTCTGATCCCACCTGCTGCACAACTAGTTGGGATTTACGTGTTGCCTGAAGCCAGGCTAAGAGAAGGCCACCTGCAGAAAACCAGAAGCTTGTCTGCCAGGTCCTGGGCCCCAGTTCAACACAGAATGCAAACAGAATTTCTCTAGTAGCATTATGGACATTTCTTGGCAACCTGGTGGCGTCAAATACATTGATATTATTTTTTTTCCTGACTAATTCTCCCTGGATTAATATCAGCCTAAGTCTTCCAAACTTGCAGGACACTCCAAGCTTCGGTTGTCCATACGGCACCAAACACTCAGCAGCACTACTTTGTGCAGCAGCTTTCCCTGCATCGCTGCCGTGTGAGCCCGATCCCGCGCATGTGGGAGCGTATGCGCAGGGCAGAGGTGTGCAGCACTTGGATGGTGTGGCCCAACAGCTGAAGTCATGCTTGTGGTATCGCAAATATGAGCGTCAAAAACTGTTTAAAGAGTTTCCAAGTCAAACACTCGAGCACATTTCGTAGCCTTTGAAATACAGCTGGCTGAAAACTCCTGACAGTGTGATCTATTAGGCTGTGGAATAGTTTCCCCAGGGAAGTGTTGGAAGAGCTATCATTTGAGTCATTTAGTGCTGAGGGGAATATACTATAGGGAACAATCCCTCATTAGCTCGACTAATGGATCTTTCTGCTTCAAATTCTAGTGCTCCTACAAAAAAAATAAAATCCATTGACATCTTCTTGTTCTTCCATATGCTCAAATTGGCAGGACTGTGGGGCTGTTGGCTACATTTTTTAGCTTTTGTTTATAAGATATATAAATTTATCAAAGGAGGGGGGGTTTCATGTGTCAAGCAAAGTGTGTAATGTCAAGAGCAATCTAAAGAAAACAGTCACGGGGATAAATGAAATGCACATACGTTATTTTCTAAAAAGCAGGGAGACATGTAGATCCTTCTTGAGAAGCTCTAGCTCTGAGCAAGCTTCAGGAAATGAAGACAAGACAGGCAGCTGAGTCAAACTGAACGTTGAGTTCACCAGCCACTGGTGGATAGCAGCTCTCTGGGCTTGGCTGGTGTACTTCCAGTACATCTCATACTCCCTTTGGACTTGCTCGTGGGGTAATACAATTAGATCCCGTGTTTCCTTTGGAGCAAGTATAATATCTCCTTTCAGTCATGGGTTGTTTCACATTAGTCCTTCTCATGAACTGGATGTGAAAGCATCCCAGGTGTGGTCCTCTGGCACTGGGTGTGGGAACATCATGGTGACTTTGAGGACTGGGAGGCCACTTCATGGATGACAACTGCTTCCTTTGCTCATTATCTTCCTGTGCAACCATGGGGATACCACTTACATCTTTGAGATTGCTTACTGTAAGGTGTAAAGTAACAGTTCTAATGGGCAATTCACTGCCTACTGTCCTGGCAGGCTGGAGCATTGCTGGGTTTTTGTTATTGACAGAGAACATGGGAGATTCCTCCCTAAACCTTATTATTAAGACCTAGCGTGAGTATTGTGGCCTTTGTCCTATGAACTGCACAAGTTAGCCAAGGTCTGGTCACCTCAGAGAGAACCAACTCACTCGTTGCTTCCTTGACTGCAGCCACCATAGGTGCATCGGTGGCAGTCTGGACTTTCAGGGGAGAGGAGGTAACACTGCCATAACTCCAGAATTTGTAGTGGATTTGGTTAAGGGCTATTTTTTGGATGAAACAGCCTTGGCTTCCCAATGTTTTGAATATTTTCCAGCAATGATGATTTTCCCTTCTGTGCTTCTTTTTTTAACATTATATTTTCCANAGGGGGGGGGGGGGGGGGAAGAAAAGAGTCATAGAGATATTTTAAATGCGATGTGAATTTTATGCCAAAAAGTGTCTTTTCCATATTTATAAGCCCCTGTCATCCCTTCTCCCTCCGCCTCCTCCTGCTTAAAAGGAAACTCCATTACAAAGGCAGGAAAGAACATCAAACAAACCTCGCTTGGCAGCCATGTCTATATGTGAAATTACTGTCAGAGTACAAAGGAAGACTCAAGATTTAGAAGGTAACATGTGACAAGAGAATGCCGTCCTTCTCAATGTCTTTACCTTTTGTTGGTGAGAACTGGGAAGGGGTTGTTGTTGGTGCTTTTTGTTTTTAGAAAAATCTTGCCAATTATAGAAAGCCAAAGACACAAATCACTGCGAAGCCCCGCGGGCTGTGGGCGATTTGGCTTGCTGTAAGCCATGTAGTTCTGAACGCAGCAGCAGTGACTTCAGCAAGGTTTGTGTGTAGGCACGTGCTCACCCGTAGCTCCATCCTTCGGGGAGGTGGGTACGTGTTTGGGCCACCTGAGGTGCAGCCGTTGTGTACGGTCACACAAACCTTTGATGGAGCCACTTCTGAGCTGGTGGGAGCTGGCTCCGAATGCGCTCAGCTCGCCTTGGTTATCAGGTAAAATGTGTTTAGTTGAAGCAGCCGTGCATGCTTTATACGTAGCCTTTGCAACGGTTTTAAGCAAATGTGTTTTATTTCCCTAGGGAGGCAAATTAAGGGCTTGTATTTATTCCTGGAAACCAATTAATGGATTAATGTAACCGTGGTATCCTGCGTCTTGAAGTGGCTGTACGCCTCAATTTTCTCTTCATCTTGGAGACTGTCTTCATTAGCTCTATTCTTATTCATGCTCTGGCAGCCCTCCCTTTTATGTCAAAACAATACTCATTTCCACCCTTCCCAAGAGCACGTGCCGGAGGAGAGCAGGGCAGCGACAGCAGAGAAGCACCCCAGGCTGCTGGTACCCCAGCCCCAACCCACCTCTGCGTGGACACGTGGGACAGGAGAGGTTGCAACCTACTACCCACACCAGCCTCGGGTGCTCGGGGTCTGCTCACAAATTTAGATATTCAGGTGTTGTGACGGTGTTTGTAACTGAAAAAATACCGAATCACGGAGCTGGCTGTCTCGTTTGGGTTTCCCACTGTGGATGGGAGCATCTGCCCTGCTGCACCTCCACCCTGCAGTCCCAAAGGAAATCTTAGCTGAGACCAATTCCCAGACCCAGTGCTAAACTTGTTTTCCGCTTAAGTATTTATGAAATATTTGCATTTTTAATCTGGTTCTTGCCGTGTGTGGTACCGTGGTCCATCCCCTTGTGGTCCCACGTGCCAGAACTTCTGCAGAAGCAGCTGGTTCATGCTTTGTGTGGCTGTTAAGGTGTGAGTCTCTCTCCTTTGTTCTTTGAAAGAGGATTTTCTCTAAAAGCAAGGCTTAATACAAGAGACATTTTTAATCGCTCCCGGTCTTGAGAGCTATTGAACTCATCCGCTGTAATTGAAATATGAATTTAACTTTTCAAAGAATGGAAACTTTCCTTTTTGGCTGTTGTTGAAGTATTTGTGCTACAAGGTCTTTCCTCCTTTATTTTAGGGGACAGAGGTATTGTTTGCTTGTTTTTTTTTTTTAATATGGAGTTGGTCGCAAGCTACAAGTGACATTTGTTGACCTCAGGCCAGACATTCAGAAGCACCACACCGGCCGTATCTCGTATCGTTGGGAAAAATAATGCCTCTTCCTCCTCCTTTAAGAACAATAAAATTGAGCCTTTCTCATTTTCCCTTGTAGGAGCAGGACCTTTTAAAAATCCAACTGGGGAGGTACATCTGCAACCCGGGGTTACAGCCTGCTTTCCAGCCTCATCACAAGTTTTCTTGAATGAGGTGCAAAAAGTGGCTGAAAGCGGGGGGGGAAGGGAGGAAAAACTCTTCTGTGCGCGCGCGCACACACACACACACACACACACGAGATGGAGACACTGGTTAGCAACATAAACAAAAGGTGGGTGGTAACCCCTGAGCTTTTTTTTTTTTTTTGACAGCCAGTGGTGGCAGTGATGAATTTGTGAAGTTATCTAATTTTCCACTGTTTTAATTAGAGGCCTGGGCTATGAGACCTAACAGCTGGGTTCTTTGTACTGCTTTCTGTTGCCTGACAGAGAAAAATTTCTACTGTATCTTCAGCCAAGCTTTCAGTCTGACCTGAGCAAATGAAACTTCTGGGACTCATAAACTGTGGTTTCTGGGCAGATTGCTTTTTGAACTGCTCCTTAGCTATCCTAACATGCAAAGAACACAAAGGCTTACCAAGTGAACTCCCTTTGTACTTTAAAGCTAATGGTGATGCTCATTAAAGGGGTAGGAGGAGAGCGGGAGCGGAGGGAGGAATTCTCCCTGGCATATTAGAGGACTTATCAAGTGTAAAGTTTCTTCTGATCGGACACAACGGAGTTGTGGCCAGTTGGGAAGTTATAATGCTCGAGCCCTCGGAAGACAATGGCTTTGGTTGCAAAGCACGACCAGTTGAGCAACTTAATTTATTGCTCAGTTCCTGCCAAGTGGTTTTTAAAGCTTTACATTAGACTGAATGTGCATCACAGTTCATCACCCCTCTGCTTCTCAAGGCATGCACTATAACCACTTTCTTTCACTATAATCCAGAAGGAAAAAATGTCAGAGGAATTTTTAGACCTGAATTCAGCTAAGTCTTAAGTCTTTGCCTAAATCCCATTGGAGTCAAAGGAATTAAGCAAGGCTTTGACTTAAAGCACATACTTAATTGCTTTGCTGAATCAGAGCCCATATTCTGATTTTCTTCCTCGGGAGCGCTTCGTATTCAGAAATGTGTTTTCATCCTATAAAAGGCCATTGCTGCCTCTTTCCCCACCTGCTCAGCTGTGGCAAACTTCCTTGGGGCTCTTTTGCCATAGGAGTCAAAGGGTGATGATGAGGGTACTCAAGCCAACGCAATTCCAGTAAACCAGAAGGTCATTTGATTTGCAGGGAACTTAGTGAAAATAGCTCTTCTGTAAAGGCAGTTGAGTAACGACCTATCACTCAAGCAGTTGTGAAGGAAGACTCCTTTACAGCACCTAGGTGAAGAATGGTGCTTTAGTAGCCACCATTTCAGTCCTGGCTTGGACAAAAATTTAAGGCATATCCAAATACTGCAGCAGATGAATTGTGCAGTACAGTGAGAGATTTCAGGTCTTCCATCATCCACACCAGGGGCAAGACCATCGTCTGCTACGGCCTCCTTCCAGCACCCCTGCCTGTGCTGCACCCCCACCAACTCCAGGAGAAAGGGTAGGGAAATGAGCGGCCAGCTCTTGCTCTGGTCCGTGGCTGGAGAGCAGCAAGACACCCACCTATATAGACTTGGGAACTGGAAGACATTTTCCTTCTTCTCGGATGGAGGAGTGTCTGGTCCTCATCCAACTGTGCTCCTTCACCCTCGAGACAGCAGCTCGGCCTTGCTTGTGCTGCTGAGAAATGTTGACCCAGCACTACTCTTTTCTTCCTCAGAATCCCGTTCCTTGGAAATACCTTGAAGCTGTACTGCAGAACTGTGCTTGGAGAGCACAAGTTATGTACACATAGGTAGTGAACCTTGTTGAACACTGGGGAATTTGGTCAAAAATCACATCAACTGTAATGTCTCTGCTTTGCTGGAGGCACAGAAAGTAAGTAGTAGATAGTGACCAAAAGTAAGAGTTAACTTGGTCAAAGGCTATGATGGAGCCTGGTTTTGGCCATAAATGTCAGCTCAAAATTTTTACAAGAGCACAATACTTCCAAGAAAAATCTTTTTTCCAATCTGATAGGAAGTGGAACTTCATGGCAATGTGGTCATACATCATTCTGATGTCATCACAGTGATTTTTTTTTTCCCCGTAAGTTTGGATCCTGTTGTATCAGATGAATTCATCACTACAGAAGGGCATTCAGGGTCTGCTGATTCATCTTGTGCGCAATGTGAAAGGAATGAGAAGGGAGACCACAGTGCTCCTCTCTTGGGTGAATCTCTGTCTCCCTGATGTGCAAAGTGAGACTCCTTCTCCCATGCACTGACTCTGCTGCTTTCCCTTCATATGCAATAGGAGAGGACAGAGGAAAGCCTGTTGTGACCTTCCCTGTAAATTCGTGGGTGGATTCCTCCCATGAAAAAGAGGAGATACAGATTTAATCTCAGTCCTGTTCAGAAATGTCTCAGACGCACAAATCCATCTATCGTGGACAAGTGTTGGCCCTACTGAGCAAAAGTTCTTGTTTTCTGCCCTCGTGTCTCTTCGGGTTTGTCCTCATACATTAGGGGTGGTCTGGGCACAGCTGTGCCCGTGTGGAGGCTTTGGGTAGAAAGCGGGGATTCTGTCTATCCTGAGTCTAATTAATGGGACAGTGCTGAGTGCATTTTAATGGAGGCTACTCTGTCGCCCCATGTGGAAACATCTGTACTCTTCTCTAGGATGAAGTGATGGCTGACATTAAGCAGTTTCCAAGTCCCAGGTGCCGAAAGTCCAACTAAGATGGGATTAAAGCCAAATTCAGGTTGCATTCCAGTCTGTGATGAAAGGGAATTTTGAAACGTTTGAATTTCCTGCAGAGCAGAAATTCCATTTCCCAATCAGCTCTAAATAATCATTTAAAGATGGACTCTAAATTGAGATTGTTTTAATGTGTCATCTTGGTTTTAATTGCATATAGTCCTGAACAAATGTTATCAGACCATCAGAGTGTAAGCATGAAGCAAGAGCTGGGTAGTGATTCAGATGGGATCGCCTGTTGCCAAAGAGGAAGTCCTGGGACAGAGATGACTCTATTGCTAGAGCGAAAGACAAGACAGTGAACTCTCTGTTTACACTGGGCCACTGAAAGAATGGGATAATTGGAATTATCAGAGTCAAGCAGCATTTTAATGACTGCTGCATTTTTAAAATACACATGTAAATCTCTGAGACAGGGAAGAGGTGCCAATTTGCCCTGGCCAAGCAGTGGACCTATTATCTCCTTCAAAGAGCTGGCAGCTTTACCCGTGGCAGAAGAGTGGAACATCAGGGCAAGCTGTGCTCTGTTCAGTTAATGAGTCACAGCACCAGGCACGCACAGGCCACACCAGGAATCAGAGGAGAGACCAACAGCAACAGCGAAGAGAAGAATATCTTTTGCTTTCCCTTGGAGTAATTTCTGTTGGTGGCTCTGGAAAAAGGAAGACACAAGTTTTTGCACAATAACCTGCATTCCTCTGTAGGAGTTTGATCTGGGGAGATGCTAAACTGTGGGTGCTTCTTATCCACTGCAGCCGGCGGTGAATACTTCTGCTGCTACTGTTGTCCCTCCTTTTGTGTGCTTGCCACCCCATTCTTACCAATTTACCTGCTTCCCCATTTTGGGCAGTTTGCCTTCACCAGAATGCATGTGGTCCATCTTCCCTGGGACATAAGTGATCGCACATTTCTCAAGTCAGTCCAAGATACTCAACTCTGTGCTCTAAAGAACCTCTGTGTTTGGAAAGCAAAACTTCACTGAGCTGGACTTTGTTATAATTCCTCCCTCTCAAACTACTGATGCTGAATTTCTGAAGGGGCCAAAGGATTTAGGAGCCAGCACCAGCTGGGTTAGATGCTTTGGACCCTTTAAAGACACGTGGGTGGACTATCTTTTGTCCAACATGTAGACAGAGGCATACAAATGATCAGCAACATGTTGAGAAATCAAGATGCTTTAAAGGATAAGACCTTTCTGTACATGGGTTCTGGCCAAATTCAGCCTGTACTATGAGTAACTGAACAGGAGCTGTGCTCTTAATGCTGAATTTATTAGTCTTTTTGTTTCAAGGTCTTCAGTAATTACCATCATGTGACTGGGTTTCATGGAGTTAAGAATGTTACACGTCCCGCTATCTGGTGTGGGAGTTCTCGTATACACAACCTAAAAATGTGGAGAAACCACAGATTTATGAGATCATGCTTTTTAAGTATGCCCTTGTCCAAGAAATAGTAGTTTCTAAATCACTCGCACTCTACATTCTTACCGACATATTGAATTTGCTTTTATGAAGTAGGCACTGGTCCATGATATTAATTGCCATATTAGTAAAATATATTTAGAGAGGACTGGAGATTTGCCATGTCATTTTCTAACTCCTTCTCTCTTCTCGACTCGTGGAGGGGAGGAGGGGAACTGCCGCCTGGATGGTTGCCAGGCCAAGAGGATGGCTTGACGCACATTGGACAGCATGAAAGCTCTCACTGAAATATGCTAAAGATGCTTAAAATGGCTGGCTGAGCTCTGGTTCACTCATTTCATCTATTGTTAAAATCTCTCTCCCACATTTAAGAATTCCCCTCTGATTTCTTAGGCCCCAAAGGTGGCCGTGATGTGGTCTGATGGGTCCAAGGAGCAGATCTTCACGTAAATTGGCCACAGCTCCTCTGAGTTTAATGCTGTGCGGTTTGCAGCAGTAAAGGGGATTTTTCTAGGAAAAATAAAGCACATCCACCTATTAGTCACCACCCCAATTAGGAAGGCTCATGAAAAGCCTTCCTATTTGTTCCTGTAGTGCCAGAGACCTACAAAAAGCATTGTGTGAGGTGAAATTCTATTTTTTTTCCCCCAAATCAATGAAGCCTGTCCATTATCTGCAAAATCTGCTCAACAGGGCTCTTCCTCTGCATTTTCTTTCAAAACAAGGCTTCCAAACAGGCAGTTGGACAGGTAAGATGAGATAAAAGATACAAAAATAATTTCCATAGAGGGTCCTGGTACCTCTACTCAAGGTACAAATGATCTGTTACAAAACTTACTGGAAATACTGATTGACCCCTACTTGTGGCTGCGAAGGGGTCTGTTCTGCTGTCAGCATTGGTTCAAGGGTACTCATGTTAAATAGAGCATTTAAATGCTTGAGGTCGTTCGTATTCATTAAAGTGATTAAGCAACTGACTGAGTGGGACACATGTTTAAAGTTAAGCATGACTCTCAGTGCTTTGTTATATCGAGTTCTGTGGGCTACACTCATGTGGATGATGTGTACCGCTACTCTCTGTCCTCCCCTGACTCGTGTTATTAATCTGATACCCTTTCCCAGCTCTTGCTGATTCATTCCTTTGCTGTTTCTTCCTTGAGCTTGCTCTGTGGGGGGGGGGGAAAGGAAAGAAAAAATAAAGACCTACTCTGGCTCGTTGGTTTTTACCGTGTAGGAGACGTTAACTTCTGTAAAGGTTTCCCCTTCAAGGAAGCATTAAGCATTGAATTTCTGCATAACGATAGGGTGGCTTGGATGACATTGCAGCATCAGGCAGCAAAATCAGAAGTTATTTCAGTGATGGCAACCTAATGTCAAAATACTGTGGGTGCAGTGCAGTGGCGTAAATTAGTCTCCATCACTGATGCTGTGGTCCTGCCTTTCTGCTCCCCTGCCGTGTTACCCCCATCTCTCCCCTTCTGCTGGCTGTAGGTCTTGTCTGACCTGGCTGAGCCGGCAGAAACTGCTCTGTGAGTTTTGTAGGGCTCAGTTTTCTGCTGAATCGGTTAATCGTGGAGTCGGGTGAGGGCGTAAGCTGGTCCTAAAGACCAGTGAATGGGGCCTGTATCCTTATACCACCCTCTCATTACGAGGGTTCACGTATTACTTAAACTGAAAAGCTACAGTGCGTTGTGCAGTAAATCCCCCTGTTACTGGATAGCGCCTTTTGTTTAAGCATATCCAATGGAACTGAGATTTTGCAGCTCTAGTGACTCTGGGCTTACCCAAGGGGGCAGGGTTACAAGTGACCCTGAGGTTTTGCAGAGCATCTATGGCAGAGGTGGAAGCGAGCAGCACTGCTCCTGGTAACCAGTTTTTACTGCTAGAGCAGTCCCAACTTTTTTTTTTTTTTGCTAGAGGAACTTGCAGAATACTGAAGTTTGAATTAAATTTATGCAATTGACAATAACCAAGTGTTTTTAAACAAAACGCAGGTAAAAGTTGGGTGACTGCTGGATAACTGCTTGTTTGTCTCTCTCATTTTTTTAGTTTGGACTTTTGATTTTGCAAAACTCCTTTCTGAAATTGCCAAAACCTTTGCAAACCTGACTTGAATTTTATGTTCAGGTTAATTTACAGTTCCAAAGGTCCTATTTCATCTGCCACTGCAAGTTCACTTCCATTTCTATTGTAGCCTTTCAATTCTCCATATTTTTATCACTCCTGAAGTTCTATGCCTGAATGCACCACACCAAGCTAAACGTATAAAGGGATATTGCTGCCTATGCACAGGCCTTTAGCAGAGAAACTCCCATCACTCCCTAGAAGAAACCCAGAACTAATTCCCTCCCATGTCCCTAGCCAAGACACATTTTCTGCCTATAGGACACCTGTCAAAGAGGAACAGACTTTTTATAAAATAAACAAAAATCGTTTGGTGAGCAAACTCAGGGAAGAGAGAAGAACCAGCCAAGTTCCGGATATCCTGGACAGCGGTTTTCATGCTTCCTTCAGCTGTCTTGAAGAAAAATATCATCTCTCTCTAGCCAATTCTAGTTTTATTTTCAGCCTAAGGATCATGTTAGGAATAACTGGATAACAGAGATGAAATTTGCTTTCTTGCCTAATGTAATCAAAGGCTTAGTGGACAAGGTAAATGATGGCATGAGCTATAATTAAATGTTGGGCTTGAGGTACCGAACTGATCTGAACGTCAAGAGAAGGTTAAGAAATGAACTGAAAGCTGAGCAACAGACCTGCGTGGAGATGTTCCTTCTCTCCATGATGGACCAGGATTAAAAGGCTGCATTCCAGCAGCCCTAAAATGTGCTGGTGCTCAGACCTGGCTCACAGCTTCAGGCTTGCCCAGAGCCTCAGTAAAGTTAGGGAGGGACTTTGGGCTCCTCTTCTGGGGTCAATGCAGCAAGATGAACTATGTTCAGCTTCATGGAGAAGCAAATGTTGAGCCAGAGTTGGAGAATCAGCCCATAACTTGTGTTGGGATTGTGGCTGAGTAAAGTCCTTGATGTCCAAGGCAGTGTTTTTGCCTCCTTTCTTTGTGGCTAGTAGGGTACCAATTAATGAGCTTTTTG
The DNA here is from genome assembly GCA_008711295.1 of Anarhynchus alexandrinus. NCBI lineage: Eukaryota > Metazoa > Chordata > Aves > Charadriiformes > Charadriidae > Anarhynchus > Anarhynchus alexandrinus. Next base: position 6,510,725 of record VUYV01000007.1, on the reverse strand, counting down.
AAAAGACGGTGTGGACATGTTGAACTTGCCCTGGATCAAAAACTCAGCTATGTGGTGCCAGAAATCTTTCTTATCACTTCTGATACCGAGCATGGATGTTCACGCTTCTTCAAAGGCTCTGTTTGCAGTCTGTTACGAGGTCCCTGGCCCTCGTGTCTCAAATCCAAATACAAGATGAGATGGCAGATGGATGCGGGTGGGCAGGATTAATCTGGTGTCTGTTGGCCATACTCTGCCTCCCTGTTTAGTTCCTACTTGGCTTTTTCTTTCTCTCTTGACCTTGGTAGGCCTTTTTCCCTGCCCTGTGCTCTCTAAATAACATCCCTCCCCTATAACTGCATCTTAAAAAAAAAAAAAAATAAATCCAGATTCGCTGTTCCTAATTCAGAAGCTCAGTTCAAATCAGGCAAAGAAATTGAAACAAAGACCAGGGCGGTTTAGCCAAAACTGGATTGCCGCATGTCTTAATTTGCTGCAATTTTCCTGCATGTGGCTCAGGAACCTCTGGGCGTTTTATTTGGTAAAGTGTGAAATTACATTAATGCTGGGAGGTGGAGGCCTTTCTATCTTAAGCAGATACTGTGCGACTGTTTATCCACAAGCTAAGAAAATGTTTTTGCAGTTGGCTGATGTTCAGTCCCATGAATAATATTTTGCAGAGGAGTTTGCTCTCTGATTAGCACAAAATGATCTGTGCATGTCTAGGAACAGCTTTATGGTTATTCTGCTTGAAAGCAGGGCAGGCTTTTAAAATCCCTCCCGTTCCTTGGAATATCTGTGTTTGCCTTGGCGTCCAGGCAATGCAGAAAGTAGGAACCCCAGAGAGGAGGCTGGATGAACAGGGGAAAAGTTGCTTTATCCTGTGCAGATCGTGAGCGGAACGTGATCTCTGAATCAACTATCTCGTTTCGTAGAAAAACTGAAAAACATTTAATTACTCATGGTAGGGTGGAGCCGCTGCTGCAGTCTGGCTCTTCTTGCGCTCGAAACCCATCAGTGTTTAGTCTTATTCTCTTTCCCCCCCTCTCAGAAAGACTTGTTGCATTTGAGCCACCTGAGCCTAATCCTGCTTTTATCCTGGGCTGAATGAGCAATCCGTCATTCAGTTCAGTGCATTTCCCGGTGATTTATCAGGGTGCAACTTCTGGGGGAGATTTTCAGATCCTACTTTTCTCACCGTTGGAGAAAGGCTTTAGATAGCAAATTTAAGATTGTTTACTGTTCTTGGACTCTTTAGAAATTGTTCCTGTGCCTCCAAGAGCCTGCAGGCCATGCGATGAATGTCAGCCGGGGTAAATGCAGGTATAGGACCATGGCAATATGAAGTCTTCCTTGAATTTCATTCTCTTGTTCTTACAAAGGGAAACCTGAGACTCTCGAATCAATGTTGAATTGTTCCACCCATATAAACACTACGTAAAGTTGGAGCAATGCATTGGTCGGGCTTCTGTTTCTTGGGTTTAGTATTTTATTCGTTGCTCTTGAAGGGTAAAATATTTCCAGTTTTTGAAATACAGTGGTTTCTCCCCATCTTTTTTCAATTCTGAAAGAGATCTTTACTGCAGTTCAGTGAAGCACAAATGCTTCTATGCTATGCTGAAGCGTGGGCTTGTGCTGGGTCTGAGATCATGATATGCTTTGCTAGAGACTCTGTAGCCGGCTCTAGAGACTGAATGAAAACACGTGCACAGCTTTGGGAAAGCACTGGATCGGGATACAAGTCAGTAAGCGCATATAGCAGGCAATGGCATTGCAGAAAACCTCACGTGTAGGTTTTATGATGTTACCCTTTAATTTTCTTACAGCACTTTCCGATCCTTCCACTCTCTCGCAAGCAGGGAGCCTCTTCATAAGATTTTTCGATTTGATATCCTTCTAGGATAAAAGTGCGAACTTTGCTTTTTTTCTGCCCAGAATTAATGACTTTTTGCACTATATTCCAGATTTTTTTCTTTTATATACATTGCATATCTCCCAGTTTACCTTCTAGCTGAGACAGTTACGCCATCGCAACTGGGATTGAAAGGACCTGGTAATAGTACAATCGAGGGAGCTGCGCACACAAACTTTGTGATGTTCTTATTGAGAGAACCTAAACAAGAAGAAGAGATCTCAGCCTGAAAGACTATTTCAAACTTTCTTACTATCTTCAGTGTTATTTGCCATATCAGAATTACATAGCTTATGTTTAATGAGAATTGAGTAATTTTTTTGAGGATGGTCAGATAAGAACACTGTCAAATCAGCAGATCCAACACTTACCTGTGGCAGATTGAGTCCAAAGCCATGCAGCTCCTGGTTCTCATGCCAGTTCCCTAGCTGCTGCGGCAGCGAGCCATCAGGAGCTGCTGGATCAGGCATCTCTGGGTCACTCTGGGATCCTTGCCTATATAAAGTTAAAGGAAGTTACCTCTGGAAAGATGGAATGACTGAGCAACATGAGAAAAAGGCATCAAAAGGCAGTGACCTGGGGATAAGCTTTATAGGGCGGCTTCTTCCACTTTTTCTTAAAAGAGTAAACAACTATCAGATGGAGACAGCAAAATCTCTGCACACTTTTGACCAGATTTCTTTGAATTGTAGTCTGACGAACCCAGAAAGCGGTACGTGGGGGCAGACAGTATAACAAAATGAAATAAAATCCTTCTCGCTGTTCTAAGATCTGTATTGTGAAGAGTTTCCCAGCTGAAATAATTCATTAGGTAGGTTTGAGAGATGCCTATGCCCGTGGAGGCCATCTTTGCACAGATGTTAGCATCTCTCTCTAATGACAGGCTCAGACCTACCATCTTTTCTCACTCAAGATGACCCTAGCAAGACCCCTATATTATATGCATGTCATCATTTGGAAAACATACACATGCTTTATTGTCGGAAGGTATTTTTTTCCCTGTGCCTATTGACATGTTTACGATGCCACTTACTTTTTCTGCTGTTTTGCAAGCAGCACACAAAGTGTGCCTTGGGAAAATACTTGCAGCAGCTTTGGCAAGGGTAGCCTTAGCTTTGCCCTGTGCTTCCTGCAGGTCCGCGGGGAACCCGGCCTCCCGAACAATGGGCTCCGGCTCTCGGCCCTCAATGGTTTGACCTTTCTCCATCTCGGCTGCAAATCGCTGTGTACACACACAACATCAGCTGTACTTTCTCAGCCCCAATTGTTTGAAACTGCCTGAAAACTTCCTATTGGGCAAATGGATTAAAATGACCACATCGGTTTCCCTCCTCCACCTGCTTGGTATCTACAAAACAATTTGATTAGTACAATTTGTAAAAATTTCTACAATGGGGGTACATTGTTATTTCCTGCTCGCGCACCTGACGATTTTTCACTCCATGCTGACCAGGAAAAAAAAATAATTTTGAGCTCATTAAGACTGCTAGTTGGGCTGAATTAAGAAAAGCTTGGGGGTGAGACAGAGACCTGAAACAGTCCTTTAAGGTTGACAGATAAACAGGAGAGAGCTGATGGGAATGAAAGCAAGGGGATCAGAGCAAGCAGAAAGGTAGCACCACCAGCGGGAGTGCTGCGTGAGCTTGGCCATTTGAAGTTTCAGGACCTCTTTGGGCTGGGATCACGTTCTGGATGTGGTCTTCTTCCCTGACAGTGAAAGGATCTAGTTCGCTTTACTCCAACAAGAAAGCCTGAGCCATTGCATCTGCCTGCTGCTCTTTGCGTTGTCCCTATTTCAGCATCCCTCCTCACCAGGGCTTTCAGACCAAACCAGTTCTCTCCATCTTACAGAGGTGCAGAGGTCAACTTGCTCAGTGGTGGGGAACAGGAGGACGTTACTGCTTAGCACCCCAAGACTTACTCCAGCCACTGAGAAATGCCCATCTCCCTCCTACATGTCTATCAGCTGTAGCTCCTCTAGGCTAATTGGTGGCTGATCTTGCTTCATGGAGACCCATAGGACTGCAGGAAAATATAAAAGAGGATCAGAAGTGTCTCTGTTCTATACAAACCTTCCTTCTTTGAGACTGGTCCTTTTCTAAGACCGTCCTCAGCATGTCCTCTGGAAGGTGGCAAGTGGGCAGCTGCCACCCCGGTGTACCTGGCCATCCTGTGCTGAACCCAGGGAGTGGGTTTTGGTTTTTGTTTTCCCTCCTGTTGTGGAGGAGTTGTGCAGGTCCTGATCCCTGCACTTCTCCTGGCTCATATGTGCGCTTAACAAAGCTTGTGCATTAAGATGTCACTTGAGCAACTGGGTGAATGTTTCTTTAAGCAGAGGCAGGTAGAGGCGTTGGCGTATTTTTACTTTGCAAAGTCTGAGGAAGGCTGTTTGCTCAAGATGGGACCTCTTTGGTAACCTCCTGTGGTTTGGTCCATTTTCTGTTTACAAAGAGAAAGGAAAAAAAAAAAAAAGAAAAACCCTCCAGTCCTCTGCAAAATTGAAAGCAGAAGGCTGGAACTGTATATGAAAAACTGGAAGAGAACTTCCTCTGGAAATCACAGGCTGAGGTCCTGCGCGAGGCGATGCCATCTGCCAGATTGAACTAGTCCAGAAGCGGCCAACTTGCAGCTCCTGGTTCTCATGCCAGTTCCCTAGCTGCTGCGGCAGCGAGCCATCAGGAGCTGCTGGATCAGGCATCTCTGGGTCACTCTGGGATCCGTCTGCACGATCAACCTGGTTAATCCTACCAGAGAGCACTGGAGACCCCAGGGAGCTGCCGGAATTCCTCCCTGGGCTCCCATCTTCCTGGGCTTTCCAAAGTGGGAGCTAAATCTTGGTCAAATGAAGCCATGTGCGTGGTCTGCAGCACTGGGCAGGTTGGGCGTTCTCTGTTCCTGCATCCCCCGTCTGCTCTTCAGCTCTCCGTTTAATGCAGGGGTCCACTCGCTGTGACGCCCCGCGGATCCTGTCCTACCTTGATAAAATGGCTCTCCTGCTGTATGCTTCGAGCAGTGATGTTTTTGAAGAATACTGGGATTATCAAGGTTTGGATTAGCGAGCAATTTCCTGAGTTTCTCAACATCATAAATGAGGTCAAAAAGGTCTTTTTGAATGGAACCCATTAATCTCCTTGTTGTTAGCAAGGAAACGTTGAAAAGTGCAGGTGTTAACAGTCGCTGTGTTATTTTTGGGAGAATGTGAACTGAAACACTCACAGGAAGCGTAGTATTCCCCTGCCAGCATCCTGGAGTATTATTTTAGGCAGCAGAACTAAGGGTTGTGTGCAGGATTATGCTTTCATCACACCTTTAGGGCTAGAGCACTTCATGTGCAAGAATTTTGCCTGGAGGGTTTTTTTTTTTTTTTTTTCCCCCCTCCTCTGTCTCTTTTCTCCTGTTTTTGAAAATTAAAACAATCACTGTGGTCCCTGTCAACCAGCAGCATTATGATGCAACTCCTGGGCAAAAGCAGGACAGAAGTCCGTCACCAGATCACAGAAGAGATGCTGCTCCGCTTAAGGGATCACTTCAGCTTGCTCTGAAAATATGGCAAGACGGAGGCACTCGTTCCCCCGGCTGCTCTTTGAAAGGCTTCTTCAGCAAAGCCTTTTTACAAATATACTGCTGGAAATGAGCCCAGGTAGGAGCTTTCGGGTCTGGATCCAATATCCAGCCTGTTTGCTGACTTTAGGACCAGACTCTGGAATAGGTGAAATAAATGAATGGGAAAGGATGAGGCACGTGTGGAGGTGAAGCGATGGGGTGAGGGTCCCGGAGTGCCTTGGTAGCAGCGCAAATCTGAATTAGGAAGAGGTTTAGCCATCAGACTGCTGCTGCCTCCTGCTACAGACACTTCTCCTAATTGAACTCCTGAGCCCCGTAGCTAAAGCAGGATCCATACCCTTGTAACAACGACGCAGGCTTGTGTTTCAGGCGCGCATCTAAATATGTTCACCACTTGAAAGGTTTCCAAAACATGTCAACTTCTCTGTGTGCAGCAGACAGAGCTGTAATATGTTTTGATGGCAAAGAAAATGGAGAGAGGGAATAAAATAGGAGAAAAATATTGAAATTAATGTTCAGGGTAATGAGTAGTAAATAAAGCAAGTTGGTTGAAGCAGGGTTTTCCAAGCATTGATGCCTTAATGGCTGTGGAATGGCTATGGCTGTGGAATTGCTTGTTCTTGCAAAGGATGACCTTATGTGGATGCCTCTGTATAGCCAGACGGAGTTAACAAAGGCACATCACAGGGTAAATGTCAGGCAGCATTGGTGGCTGAGTGAATGTGCTGGCTGGAGAAACTTTCCCCAGTGACATGAGATAGTTATAAAAAGAATCATCTCCATAGAGATTCGTAGGGAAGCCATCCAGGATCCCTCAAGAAATTAATGACCCTCAAAGATGAAGGGCTTGATGTTCCTTTCTGATACAAAAGTACTGAGTGGAGGAGCAAAGTCACCCCAAACCTTCCCATTTATTTGTTTTGGTTTCTCCTCCTTTTTAAAGAGCAATTACTGGAGTACATCAGCTGTCCGGCCAATAGAGCTGGTAAGGAAAGGCCACCCATAACCTGAGTGTTTTCCCATCACCTGATTAAAATCTAGAATATAATCAAACAAGAATCTCCTTGAATATGTAAGAAATTCCCTTCCTATCTCCACCAACCTGTCTTGCACTACCGCTCTGGTGGGCCAGGCAATTTTCCTCTGAATATCTAGAATTTGAGATGGGTTAGTCATCTCCAGGCACTCTTCCAAGGAGCTCTTTATCGGCTACAAGTTCTTTTTTAGGGTTTGTGGAGTTTTGACTAACAAAGGAGGCTCAGCTTCTAAACGCTGCAGAAATAGTCTTGGCTGAGCAAAGAGTGGATGCTCGAGGTCTGCTCCAGTTGTGCCCACGGACTTTAAATTGGGTGATGGGATCTCTGTGTGGTTACTAAGTCAGCAGATACAAGGCTAAATGAGTGTGTAGCTTAATATTGCCTCAATAATTACCAAATTTGCACCCAGTTACAATAATTGTGTGACTCATCAGGTACATAATAGGACTTCCTCAGTTTTAGAGCTGACCTAAAATACCAGGAAAAGCTAGGTTTTTGCTAGCACGCTTCCCAAACAGCAAACAAGGGCCCCAGGAAGCTCCCATCGATAGAATGATGGCAACTGCATAACACAATCCAAATGGAACATTTTCCCCAGATAACGGGCCAGTAGTGACTCAAAAGTTCCAAACCCTCTCTTTACGTACCGTGTTCAGTGTTGCTTCCCAAGGTGATGGAGATTTAAGCAGAGCAGGCTGGTAGGGGAGCATCCTAGCCCACCAGCACTGGCGTCTCTCTGATAGGGGAACTAGTGATTGCTGGCCACTAAAAGGCAAAGGGAGGATAACTTCCCAGTAACCAAAGTCATAAATAATCGCTTTCACCTTAAATGGGATTAATAAAGATACTCCCTTCTCTTAAATGCACTAATTTAAAATAATGCACTAACTCCCTAGCACATTTTTTTTTTTACCTGACATCTGTTCAAACATCTGCTCAGCAGGACAAGAATGAATCATATTACACTGATTATATTTGCTTAATTCTACCATGTAGTCTTTGATCCACATCAGGTCAACATGCCTAGCCAGATACCGCGAAAACCAAACTTCAATCTGTGTGTTATTGCGCCGAACAATTACAATACGAGGCACAGATCTTGATTGTTGGCTGCAGCGACATAGCAAGGAGAAAAGCCATTTCTTGTTCGCAGGCTGCTGTTTCCAAATAGACTGTGTCTGCCGAGGGGGAAGCTTTTGCGTCTTTTTTTCTCAAGTTTCTCCCCGTGAAGGGTTGTCTGTAGCAGACTAGATATTTCCTCTGGATGAGGAAAGCTCTTCCCTGCTCCCATGGTACACAAGGTTTTGCTGGACCTGTGCGCGGAGCCGGCACCCCAAAGGACACAGTTTTCCTGATGCTGCTTGAACACATTTGACGTCCGCACTGGGCTCCCCCAGGGCTGCTCCTTCATTAGTTGTTCCAAAATCCTCGTTAAGGCTTTGGAAGGGGAAATCTTCCTTTCCTCATTACATCATTCTGAAAGGGATGCTGCAGTAAGAGGAGGATCACAAGCAATTTGATTTTTTCCTGTGTGTACCATAACCTTTGGCATTCAGTCTAAACGAGCTCTACACACATGCGTGACAACTCTCCTCCACCGCTATATAGGATTTCCAGCGTGTGCCCTTTCCAAAGTACTGTTTAGAATAATCCCCTAGATATGTGACTCAGAAGGTTTCTTTTGATTAAAAAATAAAAGGAAGAGGAAAGAAGAATTAAAAATCACCTAAGCCGAATGATTCTATTCCATGGTTTTAATTAGGTGGTTGGGAGCGTACCAAAATTAAGTTACCACACATTTGGAAGCGTATCAGGCAGCCGTACAAATTACTTAGTTAAAACTAAAAGCTTCAGAAATCCCATGGATTATGTGGAGGCCCAAGTAAAGCTTCACGGGACAAGTCAGAAGAGGAAAAGCTGTTTTTATTTACATTTGTTAAAGTGCTCGTCGGGGTAGAATATACAGTACAGCAAGATGATAGTCTTTTCATATTTTTTTTAAATGTGTGTATATAGATTATTATTTTTTTCCCTAAGATGGCATCAAAACTTTCAGAGTCCGAAATGGTAAAATGGAGAAGTTCAGAACTGGAGAAGAAAGCTGGGAGGACCAAAACGAGCTCTTTCTATCCAGTACATCTCGGTTGTTTTCTCCCAATGTTTCCTGTGATGTGTTGTGACAGACCGGAGATCTTCCCCCCGCTGACATTGCCCATGGAAAAGTTGCCTGCACCTTAGTTGAGAGCCAGTCAGTCAAAGGGCCGGGATGTCTGTAGTATGCAGGATTTTCGTAGCTGTCAACAAGGGTTGTTTCCAGCTCCAAAGGTAAAACAGGGTGCGCAGGTGGGGAGGACATGCAAACACTTTGGGTCAGGGTATCTTCTGCTGTGTGCAGATGAGCCCACAGGCTGGACATCAAAGCTTCTTTTGATGGTAGCTGAGCTTTCTGGGGTTGCTCATAGCCATGGGCTTTTTCTTTTATTTCAGTTTTGTTGCCCATATTTCGAGGGATGCTTCTGCTCTTTCAGCCCAAAACTGGTTAAAAACGAAAATAAAGGGCAGAGAAAGCCAAAAGAAAGAAGTTGTGCAGCAGAAATTATCTGGGCATCCCATTTTTCTCCACCAATAAAAAGAAGGAAAAAAGACCCAATAAAAATCCATGCCCGGGGAAAGCAAACGACTTCTCCAAAATACCTTTGGTTAGTCAAAGCCTTGCTGTCTTGGAAAGGGGAAAACATTTGTTGAATAGTTTCCAGTTAGTTTTAATTGGGATATCGCTCGCTTACGTTCCTTAAACGTTTATGTCAGGGTCACCTAGAGCGGGTGGATGAGTATCCTTTTGTAGTGTCAGCATGAGTCCAAGGTAAATAACAAGGGATGTTCGGGACACGCTAGGGAGCCCGGTGCTCTCCCAGGAGGGAAGGGGGAGAGGAGGACCCGCTGATGCCCGCTCCAGGCGTTGTACAGTTTCTTCATCTTTACGTGTTTGGGTGTTTTCTCAAGCCAAGTTTCCTTGCTTTTGTCCTGCTCCCCTGCTCTTTTCTTGGTACAATTCACAACAACAACAAGCAGTTTATGGTGCCTAAGATGCTTTGTAAATAAGCCAGGAGGTCTGTAAGAATCTACTGGAGCTCTGCCGCTACCCACCAGCCTCTTGTGTTTAGACATGAGTGTCCTTTGAAGGGATTTTTGGTTCCTTTCAGTCATGAGGGGTGTTTGGAAGGACCCTAGAAAAAGTTTGGGTGCTGGAAGTTTGGAGCTCAATGCCTCCAAGTTTCCAGAGTCCAGCTGGCGGGTTCCTCCCAGCCTCCCTCTCCCCACTTTTCTGATTCAAGATTCGCTTGTAAGTCATTTTTCACAACATGTTGACTCCCTTTTGGGCTGGAACATTGCAAATCAGAGCCTGTTTCTGGGCTTTACCATCTTACAAACATTGAGACTCCTGTGCTACAGCAGTTGTGATAGCCACAGCATAATTCAGGTTGGAAGGGACTTCTGAAGGTCCTCTGGTCGCAGTTCAAGAAGGATCAGCTTTGAAGTTGCACAAGGTTGCTCAGGTCCATCTAATTTCTTACAGGCAGGCGTCACACTGGAAAGCCTTCTGCCAGAGCTGGCAGTGATCAGCTGCTTTCTGGCAGAAAGTCTGAGTACTTTAAGCATCCCAGAAAGCCAGATGGCTTCCTTAGTCCCCCCGGAGCAATCTCTCCAGCCTGGCTTGGAGGTAGCTCAGCAGAGTGGCATGGTGGATTGAAGCTTTCATTCCTGGTTCCAACGAGTAACACTCATAACACCTTGCCCTGCTCAGGAGGAGGGGGGAAAAAAAATTAAATATTAACGACAAGCAAAGATCAATTGGCCAGTTAAATCATCCAACAGGAAAGCAGATGCAAAGGGATGACAGTTTCTTGTTTGTCTGCTGGCCAATTCTGTTCCTCAGGATTTCAATTACAAACCTCAATGCCTGGCGGTGGCAGGAAAGGCTTAAATTGTTCCACGCAGAATTGCAGCTCAGATGGAAGAAAACGTATTTATTTTTCCTGACGAGGATGGGGTCACGGTGATTTCTCCTCGCTGGGTTCTTCGCCATGAACGCGCTACAGGGGGAAGTGTGGGCTCTTGTTGGGCTTCCAGAGAATTTACTTTGAAACCTTTCGCAATGCCTCTGAAAGTAAGAAAAATGTTCCCATTCATTAATGCTCTGGTGCAAGAGGGAGGGAGAGGAGGAGGAAAGTACATGGTCAACTAGAATAAATGCAGCATTGCTGGGATTAAAGGTAGAGAAAAGGCAGGGGGAACCGCTATTTTTCATGGGGAAATAAAAGAATTAAACTTTAAAAGGAATGGGTTTTGCCAGAGCTCAGTGAAGCCTTTTAATTTTTATTATTCTAACTGCTGTGAGTTAAAATTGATCTTCCAAGATCTATTCTAGTCTGTGGGTTTGGATTCCCAGCCGATAGCTGACCACCTCTGAAACACGAGAAAACCAGACTGCATCAAGCCTCTACCCACATAGGCACCAGTCTGTCCAGCTGCCAAAGTGGTTGTAATTTTGACAAGATGGGGCAAATAACATCCCCATCTGCCACATCTCTTCTCTGCCACACCTTTTCTCTATCCCCTGAAAAACTTTCTATACTGGCTTGAGGAGTAAGTTCCTGTCCTAACAATAATTTTTTTAAAAAATCAACCAGATAAGTAAGTTTTCTCCTACATCAGTGGGTTCTCTGCTGGACATGTGATGGCTTCAGTCTTTGTCATGGTTGGAAAGAAGCCGTTGCCTTTTTTATGTGTGAATAGGAGTGAAGAAACAACCAGTAAAAGAGTGATAGGTTCAGAGATGGGATTTTGGCTGGTGCAGCCAGGGATATGCTGCAGTGTCCCCTTTGCAGCCTCCTCTGTCCATCCTCATCTCCTCGGTGAGGAAGCCAGGAGATCGACCAGCCTCAGACCATGCTTGGCACCAGGTTCAGCCCATCTGCCTGGAAAATTGCCTGGCAAAGCCGGCAGCAAAATTAGTTTTCTCAGCTTGGCAGTGAAAGAAAAACCATTATCACATTCTTCATAACCGTAATTAAGGTGAGATTACAAGGGACCGTGTGAAGCTGTTGGTGTTGCCGTTACATGGGGTCTGATTAAAAACATTTTATTAAAATCCCATTTAACCTGCCTATGCAGGAAGAGGAAGGTTTCTGTGTGCAGAAATCTGATTTACCCCTCACAAGCTGAGCTTGGCATTCATTTTACCATCTGCAAAGACCTAATCTTATACACACACACACATATATATACATTTCTTTAAAACATGCGAAGAAACTTTCCTGTTTTTCTGGGCATTGAAGCTTGCAGGAAATGTATCACCACATGAATTTTTAATTTTTTTTTTTTAACTTTTCCAGGTCTGCAATCACTTATACTCTGATGCCAAGCCCTCTCTTTACATATTCCCATCCAATTTTACTCATGTTGTTCAATGTATATCACCAGAAAGAAATTGTGGATGGAAGTGGCAGGAGCTGGCAGTAAAATCTCATCCACTGAGTAGCTATTTACCCTCATTTTGCTTTCAGCAAACTTATTGTTAAATGAATCAAAGCAGAAATTTCCAAGAAAAAATAATTAATCTCTTGTAACATCCTGAGCCCTCATAAGGACCAAGGCATCAAAAAGGCTTTTTTTTAAAAAAAAAAAAACTTTGAAAGAAAATGACAGGGAGATGATGATCCAACACCTGATCCCAAAATTGTCTGTGCTGAATGGGCTTCATCGAGCTGAAATTTTGTCAGCAGCAGTTTTTCCATTGGATTGTCTCCTGTAGGGATTGTTTTACTGAAAATAACAGCAATTTGTACGAGCGCATCTTGTGTCTGCATGAATCACCCAACCGGATGAGTCAAAGCCGTGTGCCCACGCTGTCACCTGGAGTGACTGACATGTGTCACTCAAAGGCAGTAGCTTCTTCATTTGGGACCGGAGATGTTTAGCTACAGATGTAAGAAGTGAGGACAGCTTGGTGGGGAGAGAAGGGGAGTGAGATCCTGTTAAAGAGAAGAGTGGCAAAGCTAAACCAGACTTCTTCGAGTGCAGGGTCACGGGTGCATTAGATGGGGCTGGAGAGGATGGGGCAATGATGAGGAGAGGAGGCTCCTCTCCAAGAGGCGCAGCTGGATTTTACACTCACTGTTGCATACATACGTGTTGTGCAATGTTGGAAAATGGGTTAGTGCCATCCACATGCTTCTCGTGGCCCTAATTCCAATCCGTGAAGTCAGTGGGAAACTTTCCACCAGCCTCGGGAAGATCGGGGGAGGACCCTACGGCCGTGCTGTTGTCAGGGAGATGCTCAGTCCCTGCCTTGACCCAGCGTGCAAACCTCAGGCTGGACATGCTAATGGGAAGGCAAATGCCCAGGGGGGTCCTTAATGCGTCTGTCACCACGTCTCATGGCTGTTCCTGTAAGGCGCAGAAAGGGACGCTGCTCCACAGTGCCTTCGCGTGCTCCTGAGGTTGCAGTGCTTAAGGGTGGGTTTATCAAAACCCTTTACATGGACCTAAATCTGCTCCAGGTCGCACTGGCAGGAGGTAGCAGGGGTAGCTCCGATGAGTGGGAGAATCAGCCCTGGGTGCCTGCTGCAATTTGCTTTTTGCTTAAAAATCAGCACACTTTTTTTTTTTTGGTAAGTTGGAACATTGCAAAAAACATAAAAGCTGAGAAATCAAAGGTTTCCTGTTATAAATAATCTTGTATCCCTTAGGCATTGAAGGGGAAAATATAGCCAAGATTAGATTAAAAGATTTTGGGGGCTTTTTGTGGCTTTTTTTTTTTTTAATTTAAAAAAAAATATCTAAAAATAACCTGTTGGTGGGAGGTCGAGGTAAATGTTTCTTTGCAGTTGTTTCAGAATATGTTTATTAGTGTAGAGTGTCGGTTTGTCTTTCTGGCATAAATGTTTGAAATATGTATGTCTCCACCTCCAGGGATCCCGAATCTCATGCAAATGGGGTTCCTTTATCCAGAATGAAAATTTCACACTGGTAAATGCACAGTGAAAAGCTGCAGTATTTGATCTCTCTAAAAATCAGTTGCAAAACACGATAAACTTTAAAACAGTGGAAACTGAGCTGAAATCAAAAAGTGCTAAAAGTTTTTTACATTATAAATATGCTGATTTTATTCAATGCCACGTGTCTGTACTGAAATTTGTAATACTTTTCCCAGTGGCAGCAGAGAGGACAGTGGGGTTTTCGACCCATTTATACACTTGCTACCCAAAACATCCTTAGGGCAATGTTTTTTACAGCATAAGATGGTGAGGTATTAAAAAAAAGTACTCAATTTGTTTCAGTACTACTACCTGATCATTTAATTTGAAGTTTCCAGCTTCTGAGAAATAGTAAGCAGTTGTTCCTTATGCCCTTTGTCTGCCACTCATTATTACGTGTTTGTCAAATCTTCTTCCTCTCTTTTTAGCTTTCTCTTTTCCCAAGCTGTAATTCAGGTTTTTCTCCAAGTGTAACATTTTACGTTGAGTGACAGTGATTTTTTTTCTGACTTTTTTTTTTCTTTTCATTTAGTCATACTGTAAGATCTTTCTTTAATCCTCTACAGAAGATATTCAGTTCTGGGAACATATTTTGTATCAGGAAAAATGCGTCACTTTGCTAATCTGTGTCCTGTGACAAATACGTATGACAATGTCTGCTGGTTTGCACAGCATCTCTCTCCTGTCCCTTTATAGATACCGCACGGATGAGGGCATGTATAACCACAGTTGGGAAAAGTGTAGTTGCATCCTGGGAAGGATGACAGAATGGTGCTGGTTTATCCTTTCTGCTCTGGACTGTGGGGTGGTACTTCTGCTGATGGCGCAGAAGGAAGCGTTGTGACAATTAATGAGATAAAGCGGTCCGTTGCTCCAAGGTTGTGTTATACCAGCAGCTGCGATGGCATGATGCGGTTGGATTAATCTGTAGTTAATACCAGGAGGGCAAGTGAAAGACTTGGAACCTATCTAAAAATATGTTTTGGTGTGAAAACGTGTAATCTGTGCAGGAAGAAAGAGGTAATGTTTCCATTTATGAAAGGCATTTTACAGGGCAGGAGTAAAAACCTGTGCAAATCCCATTAAACCTGAGCTTGTTGGGGCACCACGGCTTTACTGCCCACGAAGGCTGCAGTGCATGCTGACACCGCACAGGTGGTTCATGTCAAAGCAGAGTCCATGACCTACTGCCTTTGGGGAGGGAGGTTTCCTCCTGGCTGTACGTCACTCTGCTGTGCCTTGTAGGATTTCCCGATTGATGATGGGTGCCCATCACGGCATGGGCAGAATGCGCAAACATCAGAAAGCTTAAGGCTACTGCTCTTTGACAAAGAATAGATGAGGAAATAACTGGAAGAGGTTGCCCAGAGAAGTTGTGGATGTCCCATCCCTGAAGGTGTTCAAGACCAGGTTGGATGGGGCTTTGAGCAACCTGGTCTAGTGGGAGGTGTCCCTGCCCATGGCAGGGGGGTTGGAACTAGATGATTTTTAAGGTCCCTTCCGACCTAAACCACTCTATGATTCTATAAGCCTATAACTGATGAAGCTTGTTAGACTAATGGGAAACTCAGTGATCCCATGGGAGGATGCAAAAGATGCGGGTCCTTGGCTCCGCCACTGACCTGCTGGGTGGTCTCGTGCAATTCACCCGGGTTTCTGTGTGTACCTATTCTCTATCCCAGAAGGAAATTCTCTTGGGCAAGACCCTGCAGTCCTGCCATGCTCATCCGTGGACTCCTCTAGAGCCTCCAGTTTGTGTGGCTGTACAAATAATGCTGTACTGCAAAGCACAATGATGCTCTTCGGGGAGCCTTGATAGTTCACAGGAACATAGCTAGATGGTGTTGACAATTTAGAGGGAGGTTTAAGCCTATTCCTGCCATAAACAGTGTTGAAGAGCTTTCTCTTTTCCATCTTGACCACTTGTAAAGATTCTTGATTCACCCTACTGCCTGATCCCTGTGGTAGACCTCACACCAAATACTCGTTGTCCTCTGGCACCCAAGAGTTACATATGGGCAGGAGCAAGACTTAGGAGAAGGAAGAGGAGGAGGAAGACTTAGACTCAGGCCAACATTTTCCAAACTGTCAGGGGTTTTTCATGGTGACAATGTCATCAAGTTCTCTTATCCTTTGCCTCAGCATCTTTGTAAGTTTGCAGTTTGAAGGCACATGGAGCTGAGACTTCTGTCATTGTAGAGTGATTGTGATCACCTGTGATTCCCGCTGGCAGGAATTTCCATTCACTTGTGTTAATGGAAATGAGTCCAGCAATGTAGATATCCATAGAAACAAGTGTCCTTAGATTTTTTCTGGACAACCTCCAAAATGTTTTGGTAGGATTATGTTTCTGTTTTATTTCCAGGTTTTATAGTATTGTAGATAATATAAAGTTAAATAAACTAGTCTCGCTCCTTTGGTCTGCACTTATTTATATCTACCATTTCCATGAAAATCAAGAAAAAACACACACATAGGGTCAGAGTCTTGTTCCATATCAAATTTGCCCAAAGTTAATTCAATTGCAGGGAATACCTAAGAATGCTACAAAAGTAACTTCTGGAGAGGGTAACCTGAACACGTCTTGAGATGAGTTTTCAGTGGGTATAAAAAACAGTACATGTGCATCAGGAGACAATTTACCCTTTCATGTTTTCTTTTCTTTTTTTTTTTTCTTTTTTTCTTAAAGTTCATATATGCATAAGGAATGCAGCTTGAAGTAATTTTAGCAAGTTCTTCTCTGGTGAAAATTAAAAAATATTAAGGGCATGTGCCAGTTGGTTGGAATGAATTACCTTTTGATACTGAATCCAAAGAAAGAAATTCTGCTCGGTAAAATGAACCGGTGCAAATTTTTTTAGATCTTTCACATTCGACTCGTAGCCAGCTACGTTACGATGTGATTCTTTATGACACAGCTGCAATAGCAAGTTATTAATAAAAGGATTAATGGTTAGAATAATAGTAATTCTCAGCAAACCATGTGATATGGGAATACTGGAATACACAATGTGAAAAGGCAGTCATATTACTGTAAAAAATCTTGCACACTATGTATGCATCCATATGCACACATATGGTTTCATAATATATCCTAGATTGCAAAGAACAAATGGAATTTAGGAATGATTTGGTTTACAGTTCCCTTAAGTAACATTATCTTGTTAAAGACATTAACCTCAGGCCTTTACTGTTATATATTTGCTTTTATTGTTTTCATCCTGGGGAGCAACCTGTAGGAGAGACACTCAACAGGAAAAGAAGGTTCAAAGGGCATCAAAACATTGATTTTCAAGATGGCTGAACAGCTGTCTTGGGAGCACTGTGCAATTATGAAAAACAGACATCCCTGTTTAGCCTTCCTTATTATTAAAAATGTCCGCATACCTTTCAAGCACTAATAACTGGGGTAAGATTTAGCTTGGCATCATGGTTTTGCGCCACGGGCTTCAGTACCCCGGCTGCGCAGAGTTTAGCTAGGTGAAATCTATTCTCCTGTGCGCTGTACACAACCCAGTGCTGGCAGAAAGACTGAAAATGAGTCAGTCAACCTCTTCCAAAAAGATTTCCCCCAACACAACTGTAGCCATCTACGCGGGATTTGTTATTTCTGTTCACCCTTGGGGCTTTTATGCAGTGTTTGTTTGCTGTGGGTTTATGGGTTAAGTATGTACAAATCTTTGAATAAACTGTAGGAATAACGTTCCCATTTAAGTTGCTTGACAAGTCCGTTTTAAAACCCCTCTGGAAGCCTCTGCAAACGCTCTCCAGAATTACTCCTATTCCTTAAAACAGGTGTTCTTCCCTGGTTTCCCTTTTCCTTGCTGAAAGAAGCTTTTTAAATGCCTTTGGCAAACCCTTCATTGGCTAACACGCTATCTAGGGACAAATTATACAGCGTGATGAGTTGTGTTGTTTCCAGAGCATTTGCCACAGCTTCTCACCTGGGCTTTAAATGAGCCGGGGATGGAGCAACGCGGTACGGTCCCAGTTGCATCCTCCCCTCAGAGGCTCAGCTGCGCAAATGCTCTGAGTGGAGAGGTCCTAAGCTGCCTCTGGTTTGACTCGATTTGCCCACATGTGCAAATACCTGCTGGCTCCCTGGGTTGCCTTCCCCGAGCACATTGCCCACCGCACGGCACCAGGCTCCCAGATAGAGGCAATTTGCATCTCGCAGGCTGGGAATGGGAAGGGCTGGGCTGTCTGTGGAGCACTCCTTTCTGAGGGAAAGCGAGTGAAATAGACCTGATGCCAAAATAGACAAGAACATGAGAATGGGATATTCTGGGGAAAACCCATTTGCTCCCAAGGGAAGGAAAAAATAAAAAAACCCACCAGTGTAACATATATACGTTCCTTGAGTTCTGTTGCAAAGTCATTTCTTTCCCAAATAAAATAGCTTCCTCTGGAAAGTACTTGGTACACAGATGCCCCAGCCGCAATAACTTCTGAGCTCTTGCCTCAAGGTTTCCAATCCAGAGCAGTTTTTTCATGCAGTCACAGCTTCAAAGGTCATTTTAAGTATGTGATGCTTTTTTTTTTTTTGTCTGTTTTTTTTATTTTCTTTTTTTCCATTTGCAGTTGTCCTCTCTTAGTTAAGGCAAAGACTCGGTTAAGTGACATCCATTTGGGAGGTCACAGCACACAGTTCACAGGGATGAGCAGGCTCTTCAAATTTCTACCAGCTCTCATTTCAGGCTGCTTGCAAACTCAAGCACCAACCTCTTTAATCAGTTACAGCTGAAGGGTTATTTCTTTCCCACGACCACAAAAGATAGAGACCGATTTGAAAAAAAAAAAAAGAAAGTACATATAAAGTACATATGCCTGAAACTGTGGGTTCTGGAACAGAAAATAGCAGCTGAGAAGATGTGCTGTCAAACGGTATTGCTGTTACTGTCTCCACCGGCGTGGGTGTTTGGGGCTCTGTCTTCTCTGTGGTTCCCCAAGGATGTAATTAGGATGCAGCGCCGTAGGTCTCCATTCATGGAGTTTCCTGGAGGCCAGCAGCTGTCCGAGGACTTTTCCTTTTGTCTTTTCGACAGGCTAAGACCTGGGAGTTTAGAATTATTCCTTACTGTTGTAGCAATTTGCTGCAGAGAGAAAATGAACAAATCCTGTGGCAACCGGTTGGGGATATTCTGCATTGATTATGAATAAAGACGTATTTACTGAAGCACAGATGAATAATTTTTTAGTCAGATGCCAGGTCTGTATTTAAAAGATTCATTCACAGTATTTAAGAACATGCTGCCTTTTAAAAACATTGAATTGTGATTTTGTCAGTGAATGGTATTATTTCCGTCTTTAGAAAAAACCAACCAAACAAACAAAACCCTTACAAAAGTAGCTGGAATACAAAGATTCAGCAATGGTGTATTTGAATGCGTGAAGTCATCAAAATCCCTTTTTTCCCTACTTATCCAGCATCCTCCTATGGTTTTTTCCAACGTGCTTAGAACGAATCTGTAGGATTGTGTTGTTGGATGCTGGACCGGTGGAAAATTGGTTATTTAAATTCCAGGAAACGTCTGATTTTTCAACTACAACTGGTTTCTAATTAGGGAAGAATCCAGCTGTCAGCCAGCGGAGGAATTATGAAATGTTAAAATCACTGGGGGCGATGGAGAACAATTAACATTCTCAGCCGTAGTGCCGTTGTGCTCTCCAAACGCTGGGCTGCTTACCTTGCAAACACTCGCGGTCTGTTCGACTGAAGGATCCTATGGGAGTTGCACATGACAAGAGAACAGTTTATTGCTTAAACTCTTCTGAGGTCAGGAAAAAGTCATGGAGGCCCCAAGTTTCTTCTCATTGAAGTCAATAATCAAAGGTTTAGAGCCAAGTGAGTCAGGTGGTGTGTTTCAGCACAGCTCCGCTGGCTTCGGTGGCTTCAGCGGGATGTGCGGCCACCGAGGACCTGACACGTTGGCCTTGGCAGGAGGGGGATTTTTGAAGAGCGGTTCAAGATTTCTCATCGGCTTAGGCAAAGCTGCGTGTTGTGGTCCAAAGGCTCGGGAGCCAGAGCCAAGCTGGTCTCTTGCTGCTGCTGTGCTGGGAGGAGGAATTGGAGGAGGAAGGTGAAGGCAGAGGGACAGAGCCATGAGGTAACGGCCAGGGTTATAGGTTGGGTTGCCACAAATGAAACAGCTGTAGCCGATCAACTAGAGCTGGCCCAGATTTCTGATTCTGCAGAGCTTTTGGTGGACCACCTGGGTAAGAGCAGATCATCTGCCCTTAGTGCTTGAATTTGGATTACAGTGGCTGGTTCCTTGCTTAGTCTGTGGAAACCAGTAAAAGACACCAAACTGTGGAGCTCCATCCAAAGGCAGCCAACCTACCCCGGCAGGAATTTGTATGAGGCAGTTTGGGGAGATGTTATCATGTTCTGGACTGTGATTGTTATTGTTTTCTTAGCCTGTAACTTCAGTTTGAGTTTCTAACAGCCTAGTAATCCAACTGGATGTATTGATACATTTTGAACTGCTAGGAACTTAAAGCCACCTTTGTATTGGTCCAAGTTTGTGTTATATGTAACGCTTTGGCACTACCGTGTTGTGCCCACGTGCCTCAAGGGAGAAGTTGGTCTTGTGAGATACAAGATACACGCATTTCCCATCAGCTTGAAAAGGTACTGGCGGGAAGACAAAGTAGCTTGGAAGAAGTTTCGATGTTATCTGAAAAGTCAAAAAATCAAGAATGTGTTATAGTTGGAAGCAATCAGCAGAGATAATGCTGGACTCCAGGAGGTGGAGAAGAAGCGGCCAAAAGGTGACCTTGAGGGAGTGTGTATGTGTAAATACAGAAAGCACTGAGTGTTAGAAACGACGGTTGTTGCCTGGGACAATGATGACTCCTTGGACAGGCTGGGAAAGGAGAGAAAGTCATGCAAGTTCTCCTCTGCTGCTCTTGTTGCCCAAGTTGGACGTTAGTTACAGGAAAGCTCAAGCCAACAACTTGGATCTGAGCACCCTTGTCCAGATCCAAGTTTCATCCGCTTGATTTTGTTCTTGTTTATACAGGAATGACTTGGCTAGCGTCAGTGCTTCTTGCAATGTTGCAAAATCAGTGGAAGCGGGATCAGAATTTGGTCCGACCTGATCTATAGCGAGTCAATCCTACAATATCGCATTAGAAACTCAAAGCCGAACTGGCGGCCATGTTCCCTTCTGCTGGCAAGTGGGACTTCTGTGATGTTCGACTGTAGGGCACCTAGTCATCCTCTTGTCCCTTGGGAATCTCCCGCAGGACTGAACCTACAATGGGTGCGCTGGATCCCCCTTGTGTCACTGCTCTGTTCAATTCATCCAAGTGAAATCCCCAAGATGGGATGGGATTGCTCCTCCTCTGCTGTGCATGAGGCAGCAAGAAGACCTCTGAGCCAAGCCAAGAGGCAAGCTTTCGCTGCTCAGGTTTGACCCTTCAAGAAAACACAGGGTGAGCTGAGAATTTGGGCTCTAAACCTGGATGTGAGCCTTGGCTCAGATCTACTGATACCAGTCCTGTCTCTCTTTTGGGGACGAAATAAATATTTAAGCGCACTCAGCTGTGTGTTTTTGTAAGGAACATGTATGGTCTCGGATAAGAAGATGAGTCACTATTATGAGATAGTGCCTGGCTGTTACTGGAACGCTGTAAAGCAGCTATATTAAGGCTGTATTGAGGAACAAGTTGAATAATTATTTAAAGATGAAAAGCCACATTTCTCCACAAAGAGAAAATGTTAAGAGCTCTGTGACTTACTGTCTCCTTTCCAACATGAAGAGTTTCACAGAAAAGGACTGATAAACTGAAAAAAAAAACCAAAACCAAAAACAATAACAAAACCAAGGAACAGGGCAGAAAGGGTGTCCCACCTGCAGTGCCAGGAAACCAAATTACCATTATTTGCTTATTAGATACTACTGCCTTGGTAGATAAGAGATGGAGGTACAAATGAAGAAAAGACATTTGTGACCAAGGCTTGACACCGCAGCGCAGCGAGTGTCTCGGTGAAGTGCTGCATTTCACTCCTGTGCACTGAGGACAGACTCGATAGGCGGTGATGGATGGCAGCGCCATCTCATGCAGTCTGTGAGGTGGAGCAGAGCCGGGAAAGGCTGAAAAAGGTGGATTTTGGAAGAAGTCACCATTTCCAAGGATCTACCTCCTTGTTATGGTCTAAAAAAAGGTACAGAAATCGGGCAGGTTAAAAGGTTTAGTGTATGATGCGCGGAGGATGTGTGAAACCCAGAAGGAGAAAGATCATGCAAAGGACTGTTGTGACTTCACGACCAGTCCAGTATAGATGGTGTAACTGGAAAAAGCTGAGACTCTGGAGACTTGGAGGTTTACCGTTGAAGTTAGTAAAGGGACCATCTCACAACACCAAGAGCACCGTGCCTCATTCATTCCCATTGGTTCACTCCTGTGTCTGCTGGAAAACGGGACTCAGGGTGACAGCACCCCAGTTTGCCAAACGTGCTGGGAGGAGCTGGTGTGACACGACAGCCCCTGTGCAGGGCCACAGCTCAGTAGCCAGCGAACATCCCTGCGGGAGCACATCTCCTTAGCATGGAGAGGACGCTTCCCAGAGAAAACGTACAACAACATAGTATATGTTTTCTAGCCTTTAATTCCTCTAATTTTTGGACCCAAATAGGTTGCAAGTATTAGTTAATTTGACAGTATATGTAAAATACGTATGAAGCAAAAGCTTGGGCATTTTTTGTGTGAAATGAGTGCAGAGGCTGCTGTGGGTAGACGGTAAACCGGGCACCAAGCGACCACAGATATTTGCTGGTCTGAAGGACAACTTGCCTTTAAACCATGGTGATTATTAATCATCTGCGTCAACCTATTTGTTAGGTTAGGACCAAACCCAACCCCCTCAAAAAACTTAAAATATAAAATAACCCTCCTCCCCCCTTCACCGGAGCAGCCCTCCATCCAGCCCATCAGCTGGATTTCCGAGCTTGGAACGGGGTTCAAAGCAGGGAGATGACATTACACACAGCCTGTCAGCACGCGCTTCCAGAGCCCAGGCAAAGCAGGACGGCCTCCCTCACTACAGGTGGAAAAATGTTTCTTAAGCAAAGCTTTCGGAAGAATTAATAACCGCGCGCGCACAGCGGAAGGCGACGTTTTTCTTCGTGCTTTATCAGCCGTGTTTCCGTTGCGCGCCGTCCTGCGATGTCGGTTTGTCCGCTGGGATGGGATGTCAGATAAACAGGTAGTTCGTACTTTGCTGGAGCCTTCCTCGTCCTCGTCCAGGGAAGCCTGCCGAAATCCGGGATATAAAAATATAGGAGACCAGATTCCTGGATAGGTGTAATTTGGAGTGCCTCCGTGCCATCGGTGGAGTTACGTTGATTTATGCGAGCTGAAAAATCTGCTCCGCGGCGTGCTGGAATCGATGGTATTTCTTTGCCTTGCTCTTGGAGGGGCGGGAAAAGGAAGAAAGTTATAATGAGGATGAAATTGTCACGGTTTTGAACAATAGCTTTGGAAATTCCTATTCTCGCAGCTCATGGGGAATATCACTTCTCAGGGGAGAGGGGAGCGGCTTCTGGAGGATGACACACCTTCCTCCAGTTCCGTTTTGGAAAAGTCTGTGCTCATTTCTTCAGTTCCAATCAAACGACACAATAAAAGCAAGTCATCAAGCACACCTACTGCTGATGTCTTCTGCATTTCACGGGAAGATGCCAAACCCATATAAAACATCCAGCTGTGGACCGCCCCAGGCTACGGGCCTGATCCAGTGGCAGGACTGCAGGAGGGTGGTCTTCCACAGCTCCGATGCTGGTGCTGCTGTGGTCCCCGGGAGCTGCAGCTTCCAGCAAGCCTGGAGGTACCACCGGAGTGACTGAAACCTGGGGCATCTTCTGGTGCCTCCTCCCAGCAGGCTCCCAAGACGCAGGGATGTTTAGAGGTGCCACCAGCACAACAGACCGAACCAGGATTTGGGTATCTTTCCTCTCTGTGTTGCTTCAGAGCTTATCCTAAAACCACGGCTGGCTTGCAGGTGTAGGACTTTCCTGGCATGGTTCTGCTCAAGGAGCCGGGTGATTTTGACAAAACTTTGGGGAAAAAAAATGCAAAATAAAAGGATATGATGTAACTCATTTAGTTACTTTAGGTCAGTAATTAGTAAAGATAAGATGTAGCCCCGTATTGCGGTAAGAAACGCGTAATTAATCCGTGGAACTCACCACCACAAGACACCGCTGAAGCCAAAGGACTTAACGATTTCAAACCTAGTTTGTATGATTATGTGAACACGGTTGCGT
Organism: Anarhynchus alexandrinus; assembly: GCA_008711295.1. Lineage (NCBI taxonomy): Eukaryota > Metazoa > Chordata > Aves > Charadriiformes > Charadriidae > Anarhynchus > Anarhynchus alexandrinus. Next base: position 6,486,922 of record VUYV01000007.1, on the reverse strand, counting down.
TCAATTTGATTAGTTTGGGAGAAAATCAAAACCACAGCAGTTTGGATGAAATGAAAGCCTACATGTTTTGGTGCAGGACTGAAACCTGAGCCAAAGGGCAGAAGGAAGACAGGGAGATTTTGTGACAGGTTATTCCATAACTTCCTAATTTGGGGTTTCTTCTTGGAAGCGAGATATTGGAGAACAGGAAAAACTGCTCCAATCCAGTAGAGAAATTATCTAGGAATGCGCAGACCTAAACTCCTCCGTTCCAGGAGTTAGAAAACTCTTCTTTGCTCCTTCGCTCACCTTCTGAGCAAAACCCATGGGGTCGTGCTTTTGCGTGCTGCCGCCTTCCCCCGTCAGCCCATCTCTGCCGTGCACTTCAACTTGAACTTGACCGCAAGTCCACAGGAGGCCTTGATGGATAGACAGATAGTTTTTGCGTGTCCTTTCAAGCCGGTTCCCTTCAACAGGTGTTTGCTGTGTCTGAGGTTACTTTGTTTATATAACCCTTGTTCCATTTGGAAGGATGAAAAATATCACTCCGTTTTATTGTAAACAGACTTAGGTTCTCTTAAACACTAAAAGGAAAGGTTACAAGATTAGTCATAGGCTTCTCCCACCCCCTCCACCACCACCACCACCACCACCACCACCACCACCTTGCTTTGCTCCCCCTTTGCAAACCTCCCCTGGCGCTGATGTCGGGGTGCGTGGCGCGGCTGCCGCAGAGGGGCGAAGCCCCCCCGGGAGGTGGTCCAGCCCTGCGTGCCGCACCGTGCGCTGGACCAGGGCTGGTTTGCGACGTGGGGGGTCTTTGCGTGCCGCCTGAGCGCTGGCTATCAGTTTTCAAATACAAGCTTGGATGAGCGTCCAGGTTTTATCTTCCGTTTGCTGCCAACAATTCTCATTTTGATTTTTTTTGNGGAAAGACGATCTTTTATAATGACAGAAGCAGAGCCAGGGATCTGTGTCAAAGGGCTGAGATACCGCCTCGCCGAGAAAGCAGAGCCAGGGCTGGCCGGGGCTTGGTGTATTGGTGTATAAGGTGCATTTGGAGAAGAGGTGGGAAGGATGGAGCCAGGGCTGGCCGGGGCTTGGTGTGTGTATAAGGTGCATTTGGAGAAGAGGTGGGAAGGATGGAGCCCGCTGGGATAGGTGTGGGATGTAGCAAAAACAGGCTGGCGGCCAGAACTGGGTGGCTTTACTGGGGTCCCAGTGACCCTAATGTAGACAGAGCCCCCCACGCCTTCATGCAAGAGTCTGGCACATGGCATGGCCATACCCCAACACCAGGGCAGCCGGTCCCAGGGCTCAGGTTTCCCCTGGGCTCTGCCGAAAGCCCCGGTGATGTGTATAAATGAGCTCTGCGCAAAGCCTGCGCTCGAGTCCTCGAACTCGAAAGGGGCATGAGCATCTTGACAGGGCCTCCTAACATAAGGCATGTGTGCGTGAGCCGTGCTATGAATCATCGGGGCCTGGAACGGAGCTTTATTTAGGATGCAGAGTCAGAGAAAATTCCACCCTTGCCCCGGGAGTAGGGGAAAGCAGGTGTTTTTTTCCATAAACTGTCCTTAGCCCTAAAGTTAACGGCCATAAATTAAACAGGGGAGGGGAATAGCAGATGTTACTCTAGGAATCCACGTGCGTGCGTCTGAAGGTGAAAGCTAAATATAGGGGGGCTTTTTTTGCTTTTAAAATCAAAATCCAAAGAAACGTCTGTACCTTTTTCCTTTCCGGCTGACAGTCAGGTCACAGGGTTTCGTGAAGAGCACCTTTCCACCTCCCTCCCCGCGCCGACTCGTCCCTCGGCCCCAGCGCTGGTCCCACGGCCAGGCAAGGCTGCAGGCATCCCGCCGCCCCTGCTCCCCCCGGGGCTTGGGCTCTGCCGCCGGATCGCTCCCTAGCACATCCCAAGGGATTTGTTGCAGCTTTTTGGTTGGAAGAAAAACCCCAATATTCTTGATGAGATTTTTTTCCTTCCCTTTTTGCCTAAAATTGTCCACTTCCCCTTCTCCCACTCCCTCTCCTCCATCAATCCCTGCTGAGGATGCGCTGGGAGCCCGGCACCCAGGAATGACCAGACGCAGCTCCGCTATTGCTGTCCCCATGTCCCCCCACTCACGCAGGGAAGGGCAGGGGGTGACAAGGCCACCTGGTGACACCCGTCCCGGCAGCCAGCGTGGCTCAGCCCCGGGGGGACGCTTCCATCCCAGCCGTCCCCTCCTGCCCTGGATGCAGGCTGCGGCGCTGAGACAGCCGTCCCGGCCGGACCTCACCGGCACCTCGCATGCCTTTGCCCCCCCTCCCTGCGGCCGGTTTACCTAACGGCCTGTATAAACACAGGAAACGTGGTTATTTTCCCCCCCCAAAAAAAAAATTCAGTGCGTGGCTGTTTTGCAAGAGGCGCTCCATCAGGCAAGACAGGGCTGATGGGGATGCGAGGGGACGCAGCAGGGGATGGCTTAGCGTCCCCACGATGGGGGGGACACAAAAGCCCCGGGGAAACGTCTGAGGGCAGGGTTGCTGATGGGAGAGCATCTAAATCCTATCTGGGTGGGTGGAGGGCTTTTGGGGCAGGTGGGTGGGTTTTTGGGGGATGGTTTGCTGTTCAGATTGGCCGGTGGGCTGCGTGTGCGCCTGGGCGAGGTGGGCTGCACATCCTGGGGAAACTGAGGCATGCTGGGGGTGCATTAAAGGAAGGGCAAAATAGATCTATTCCCCAGTCCCCCCCACCAGCCTCAGTCCTGGCTGGATCAAACCGCAGCTCTTTGCTAAGCCGGACGAGCCCTGCAGCCATGCATGCAGAAACCAGGTGCCCAGACGCCGGGGTGATGGGCTCGGTGTGTCCTCCTTGCAGGCTGCCCTCTGCCCACTCACAGACGTCTCACCACGAGTGAAGCTGGTGTAGGTTTCTCCAGCCAAGAGGGTTTTCTGTCGTGCAAGGCAAGAGGGGGATGCTGCTAACCACAGAGACGGCTCCTGCAGCACCATTTGGCCCAAGGCTCGCACTCCGTGGCCACCTTGCCTTGGAAAGAGCTGGCCAAAGGATGTCGCTTCAAGCCGGGCGTTTAGGAGCACCCCGAAACACCCTCAGCTTTGCAATTCTGTGTGAATTGCTTTAAATTGTCTCTTTGCAAATCAGGCCAGGGATACAGGACAACTGGGATCCGCTCCCAGAGCTGGGGAGGGGACATCTTCAGCTGCCCCCTTAGACCTTATTTCCAGGCGCTTTCCCGAGTAGATCTATCTCTTTCCCGCGCACTTCAACTCCCAGCTCCTCCAAAGCAGGCGGGAGGAAAGGAAAGGAGAAAAAAAAAAGAAAAAAAAAGAAAAATAAAAAACCAAAAGCCCTGGGGCTAAATTGAAGCCATTAGTAGCCTCGAACTGATGACAGCGCAATAAATTACTAATTAACCTTCAGGGCGAGTTCAACACCTTGGGGATAAGTGTGAAAACACGAAGTAATAAGCCCTGACAAAGCCGGGGAGCGACAGCTCCCGCCGGGCCGGGGCACACAGCACTGCCTTCGCTTTAGGGGGGATTTCTGTGCGGTGTAGGGCGGGCAGAGAGCAGCAAAGTGGGGGCACCGGGGCTGGGACCTCTCCTGGCCTCAGTCCCGAGACCTTAAAAAAAAAAAA
>VUYV01000007.1:6469041-6483279 GCA_008711295.1 Anarhynchus alexandrinus | reverse complement strand
TATTTGGTAAAAACATCGTCTTATATAAAAATTTTGTTTAGAGAACCAAAAAAAAAAAAAAAAAAAAAAAACAAAAAAAAAACCAAGAAAAAGAAAATGCCACCCGCCTATGGGAAATGTCTTCAATTACGGAGAACAAGGGCTGGCTCTGGGGGATTTTGTTGCTGCTGTAATTGCACCGACCGCTCAGTGCCTCGGACTGACTTTTCCAGGGCAGGCGATTGCCTTGGACCCCTTGGCCAGCCCCTGGGGGGGGCTCTGCTGGATCTGAGAGCAGCCCAGGCCTGGAGGGCTGTGCCGGGGGCACCGGGGATGGGGTACACGGCGTCAACCCCCCCCTTGGCTGAGCCCTGCCCGTGGGGTGATTTGCCCTTGCAGAGGTTTCGGCACAGAAAACCTTACAGTGATTAATGCTGTTCAGTGCCGACCTGATTAGGTCAATCTGCCTCATTAGCAGAGACGATCATATATTGCAAAGGATTTTTTATACGTATATAAATATATATATATATCACTGTGTTGCAAGAAGCGGAAGAAGATACTAATTACCCCAACCTGAGCCCGGTCCCTGCAGGTTTTCTGTGGTTGTTTGGATTTTATTCTCCGGCAAGAGGGGGGGAATGCCATCCCGACCACCCATGAAGTGTGTATAGCTCTTGGAAACGTGGACGTGTCGGGGATGGGGAGTTGTCATTGCTGGGGACTGGGACGGGGCTGCGGCAGGGGACGATCCTCGCCTCTGTCCTGGGTGAAGATGGAGAGGCAACACGCACTCGAGGCAGCAAAGGGCACCAGGCTCTTCCCACACCAGAAAAAAACCCCATGCAAGATTTCAGTTCTTGCCTGCCATAGGAAAGAGCCCAAAACCACCCCAATCTGAACAACCAAGAGCTCCGAGACCCCCTTCTCTTTTTAATTTCCCTCCTGGTACCGGGGCAAGTATTTGCAAGATTCATTCTTTGGCATCTTGCTGCTGATCGAGCAGGGGACTTTGCCAATAGTATTGCATCAAGGTCTTTTCAGTTGTAATGGTGTATGACATTTCTGAGACCAGATATGGCTCAACTAATCATATTTTAATAGCCCTACCTTTTAGGAATGGACTGGCTCAGAGTGTACACAGTAATATTTTAATTTCTGAGCTCTGATGAGCATAATTTTGAGCAGGTATTCAGTTTCTGTATGTTATAAATTGCGCTCCCAGATGTTCAATGCCAACGGGCTATAAAGAGCAACTGCACAAATATAATATTTAATACCGAATGTCAGTTTGGGTGTTCCACTCAATTTCCTGGAAAGATCTTTAAACTCGTCTTATTTAGCTTGAATACCCAATCAGTTCCATACTCCAGCCCGAGCTATGCAATTCCGCATAACTGAGTTCTCTAATTTCTGAGATGCAAATGTAGAGCAGATGTAAAAGGGGAGTGGAGGGAAGGGGGGATGTTCCCGGGCTTTCAGCAGCGCTGGTTATCAGTGCCGGTGGGATCAGAGAGGGAAAAGGCTGTCAGGCTTTGCAGAAAGTGCAGCCCCCGGGTGCTTTGGACCCTCACCGTGGGCCGTTGGAGAGGAGGTGGGTCAACGAGATGGCCCTAGCCCAGAGAAATGAGCCTGCTGGGGTGGCCGGTTCATAGTGGGAATAAATGGTGGACCTGTCCTGCTAGCAGAGCCCCATCCCATTGAATGAGCCTGAGCTATCAGGCAGGCTGGAAGGAGCACTGAGATTTCAGGGGCCTGAGGATAAAGCTGAGCTTATGGCGTTCTTGGCAGAGGGACGGGACAGGGAAGGAGCTGTGATCCTCTGGGACATCTCCAAGATAGAGATTCGCTTCCTGCTGGTTGCCCTGTTGTCCCTGATGTTCTTCTGTCATCTGCGGCCATCAGTTGTCTCATCACCTATGATTAACCTCTTTGGTCAGCTGAAACATCTGCAATCACTGCCCATACAGCTCCTCGCACTGTCCTGGTGTCACTTGTGTGATGGGAATCAGCAAAAGCAGAAAACAACTTTCCTTCCTCTGAGCCCCAGCTCCTGCCAGCCCGCAGCTGTCCCCTCCACAGACACCACGGCTCTGGTCCAGAGGGTTCATGCGTCAACCCCAACACAGTTCCTGCTGAGCCTCTCCAGCCGGGTCAAAATCAGGGCTGGGGGAGTCCCCAGGGAGTAGGAGCAGACAGGTCACCTGGTCTAAGGGCTTGCTGGTCTGGCAGAGGGCAAGGGGGGGCCATAACCCCTGTAGCAGCCCCCAGGAGTGCTCCCGGGGCACAGAACTTAGCAGCTGCCACTCGCAACGCTATCCATCACCACAGGCTCTTTGAGCGCGGTGAAGTTATTTGACCTTTTTTTTCTGCTTTAAAAAGAAATACAATAAAATCGCGATTCTGGCTGCAGCTTCTAAAGCAGAACTGACCAAATACCATATATAGTATCAAGTAAGGACAGCCACAGACTTCCTTCCATCTTTATAAGCCATCCCCCTTCCTACGGCACCATCCAAGTTGCATTAATCATGGGCTTCTTCAGAGTAAACGGGATTAATCTGCCCTCTCGCCATTTCCCTGACGTTTTGCAGCAAATCCTGGATGCGCGCGGGACCCTGTGCACCTCGCAGGCACGGTGGTGATCCGATGCAAAGGAAACGGTAGCTATTTCTATCAGGTCGAGCCTCACGGTGTTTCCTGCTCCTCCGAGCAGATCAGTCCCAGGTGGTCGGAGCCCCGTACACACTTAGGTCGCAAACGCTCACTTTCTCCGTGCTCGCTTGCCAAAAATAAAACTTGTTTGCTGAGTGACCCATCCTATTTCTTTGGCTTAAAGATCTCAGCAGCTTCAAAGGCTGCTTCTGTGCCCTGGGCTTTGGACATTCATTCTGAAAAAAGCTCAGAAAGAGCTTCCGAAATTGAGCTGGGTGAACGTTTCTGGCTACCCGTCAGCGTCCTTCACTCCCCGGGAGTTTCTTCCTTTTCTTGTTCCCAAATGCATTTGCCAAAGGACTCCTTGGAGATGTGCTCAGTGTTAAGCAGACATGTGTAATGTAATGCATGTATTCATAAACCATTTAAAAAAAGAACAACCCAAGCCCTCTGTGCTTTATCTAAGCTAATCACAGTCTCTCTCTCACATGGGGGATATAGGTCCTTCATGTCGTGTCCTAGTATCTCTATAAACAAAACTCTTTAAAATGTCTTTTTCTCTTCTTTCTTTTTATTTTAATGGGAAAACTACTCATGTATTCCGCCACATGAAAGTAGATTCGCCTTCATTTGTGGCCATGCTGATTGCAAAGCCTTGGAGATCTTTAATTAAATCGCTTGGGTTTTGTGTATTTCTTTCAAAGAAAACCATCAAAATAGCATTTGTGACTCATTACGATTATAACAGCGATGCTATCATCTTTGCCTTCTTACGTTACTTATTTTGATCAAAAAACGCTGCGTGCCGCGCATACCTTTAACAGCTCGTGAGCGTGCATCCCTCCTGCGTGGGGAAGAGGATGCTCCCTGGCAGCGCCGAGGCATGGCCGGCCTTGGCGTCCGTCGAGGGGACCGGAGCACATCTCCAGCTGGTTAATCGCTCTGCCGAAAGCCATAAAGTCAAGACATTTTACACATATTCAAAGCCGAAGCCCACAAGTGACTGGAATTGTGCACAGAATTTATTCTGGATGTATCCGTATCATCGGGATGTCCTGAAAGCTGGTGCGTGTTGCAGTCAGCACACTTGTGCTGTCCTTTCTTGCTCAAAATTGCTCTCCAAAGCGTTCCTCTCTTGCCCTTTCTCCTTTTTTTTAAGAGCAACAGAGCCCTGGCAAGGTAACTCAGCGTTTGCATCACCTGCTCTGGCCCTGCTACCAAGTGAAGTAACTGGCTACAGCCCTCGTTCTGCTGGAGATGGTTGTACATGGTCGCATATGTTCATTGTGCTGAGTTTTTTTTTCTCCATTTTTTGATCCTCTCTGTTATGTCACCACATGCAACTTTTTTAGACAGGGAATGGGGTTTATTCACTGCCTCCTGTGGGACACTGCAGCCCAGCAGGTAACTGATACCACGACAGCCCCCAGCAAAGGATAACGTCACAGTTACAAGGTTTCTGGGGTTAATCCCACCAAAACTAGCCATGCTCAATGTCATGGGGCTGTGAGGAGCCATCCAGCCTCCTGGGTCAGAGACCTCTTCTTAAAGACAGAAATTACCTTGGAGAAAGACCAGAAATGAGAGAAAGGTTTTGAGGGGCGCCATGACAGGGATGAGGACCACCTCCCACTTATGTTAAGCTGGGACACTTTGTGGGTTATATGTTAAGGGCAGACATGCTGTGAGTTATTCTCCTCAAGATGAGGTCAGGATATTCCCCTGCTGTTATTCCTAAGGAGGAGGGGATGCAGCAGAGGTCCCTTCACCTTTGCATGAAGTTCAGGGAAGGTCTGGCTGCAAACTGGATGGGACCATGAGGAGAGGACCAGGGAACAAGTCACTGACTCCCCAGCTGATCCCACAGATCCCAGCTGTGGAAGAAGCCTCAGAGGGGCTTCGTGAATATATGGGCTTAATTTATCAAAGCTTGAGGATACCCTAAAACCACATCGCTCATTTGTCCATGATCCTTGCAGGACTGCTCATCTGTGGTGGCCTCAAAAGCCACCCTTCACGCACAGTGGCAGTGCCACATCCCTCGTCCTACTGCTGCTTCCACTTATTGAGGCCAGGGAGAAGGCAGGCCTGGCCCCAATGCTGTCACACTGATGGTGATTGCCACTGGCACGTGTTTCCTCGTGTTTGGTTTCCGATGCCACAGGACATCCCTGCTGCCTGGCGAGTGGCATGTGGGCATAATCAGTCTCAGGCAATTTATTTTTACTACTCTGTGTAAACACTGGGCTGAAATTGTCACTGTGATTTAGGAGGTGCCAAATTTTTCTGTTAGTGATATTTTTTTTCTTTACTTTCTCAACACCTTCTACTCCATCTCTGGAATGACACTTCATGAGCAGCTTTCACCAAGGATTTCCCTGGTGATGGGACACGCTGGTGAAGTCCGAGTTCTGTCTCTCCAGGCTTTCCTAGATGCTTTCCTGGAGACTGCAAGAAGGAGAGGACAAAATTATCTTTCTCTTTTGCCCGGCAACCATTTTGTGCGCTGAAAATAGAAGTATCATTTTAAATGAGCCGCTCAGAGAGACGTAATCACCCAAATACAGATGAAATCACTTAAAAATTTTGAAACTGGCAACCTTGTATATTTTAATTATAGACTACAGTGATATTCTGCTGAAAGCAATTATGTTGTAGCTCTTCCCACACACACAGGCAGTCCCAGTTGTGCTCCACAAAGAGTAGTGGTTAAGCATATAAGGCATCATGTATGTATTTTTTTAAAAAAATCCATTTTTTTGCAGCACTTTGAAATAAGGTGAGAGATTCAGTATTCTGGACATGGCCTTATTGCATATATGTTATACATATACATTCTAGGTGGGGTGCGTTCAGGTGGGCGAACGTAGGTGTGTCGATTGCAGCAGCAGAAACACGTATCTGCAGCGAGAACAACTTTTTTCCCCCCACACTTTTTGAATGGCCTCTTGTTTTCGCTATGGAAATGGCCGTCCCTGCTTCGTCAGTACTTTTTAAACTTGCCACGGCCAGAAAAGATACTTCTGTTTAAAATCAGAGAAACTATCCGCTAAAAACCTTCACATGAAAGATATCTATTTCAACCGGGTTGGACTGGCCAACAAGCGTGGCTTGCTGAAATGTGGTCGAGACGCTCAGATACAGTTCATGCTACTGATACCCCTTGCTCTCCCTTCAAAATTAGCCCAGATGAATGGGGCCTTTTGTAGTGAGGAAAGAAACGGGCAGAAATCACAATAATCTCTTTCTAGCCAGGCCTCTGTAGCGCGGGGTGAGTCAACGGCTCTGCCTGCTGCTGGAGAAGAAGGAAAACAGCAATTTCTCAGCGGTTTCCTTGGCATGTTGGAAACTGAAGGCGATCTTCTCGCACGCAGCTCGTTGCACCTCAGGCCGGTCGCTCCCGTTGACTCCGTTCCAGCCATTCAAGATGCCGTGGGGCTGTGGACTGTGAATCGCATCCTTCACAGCCCAGCTGAGCAGGTTTGTCCTGGCCGGGCGTCCTGGTACCCCTCGGGTGGTGGAAGGTGACAAGCATCTTCTGGCTTTGGAGCACAGTGACTTTCGTCTTTGCCATGCACTCTTCCCGGGCCAAAGCCTTTGCTCTCGGTGAGGAGTTATACTTCTTTCCTGTTATTCTAAAACTAAGTACTTTGCACATTTGGGAAGTATTATTAAGTAATAGTCTGAGTGACGGTCTGTGGTTGGAGTTAATTTCTTCCAGTTCTCAAAGTGTCTAATTACACTTTCTTCAATGCTAACTGTACAGATTGTTTCAAATGTGCAAAGACGTCTTGTTTAAGTTTTTCATAAAAAAAAAGAAAGAAAATCCTCAGTTCATCCCTCCAGAGTGAAGGTCTGCGACTCGAGGCATAACCCAAACGTCTTCTGACTTCAGCACTGTTCGTGGTTCTGTACCTCTTCCCCCAAGTACCCTTGAAAGAACGAAAACCAACGGGCCAGATACTACCTGGTGTATACCCAGGTCATCCTTTTTATACAGTTCCAATATTCCCCAGCTTAAAGCCAGGTCTGTCTTTAACTTAGACCCCTGTCAACTGAAGAAGTGGTTAGGCAAACGTAGGCAACCCTGTTTTAAGTTGTGCCCCGCTTCGGTTGCAATCCCTGCGGCGGGGACGCCGTGACCGGCTGCCCTTTCCCAGTCCAGGGGGACGCAAAGTGAAGTGAGCACTGGGAAGGGCTTCAGGCTGATGTGTTTCACCCTGGAGCTGGGGCAGGGTAGGAGATGGTACATGGGATCTCTGGCGTGTTGGCTCAAAACAGCAATTTGGTAAGCCACCACCACTGGGTTGAATTTAGAGATTGTTTGAGCCTTCCTTTAGTAGTTGATGGAAGAGCAACACAGGTTTCACATGGAGGCATCTCTCAGGAGGGGGAGAAACTCTGTTTGGAGATACATTTCTACCTCTTTGCTATGGCCAATTTAGAAAAACAAACATATCCTGCAGCTGATTTTTTGGATTACAGTTTCAGATGCATTAGGTCGGTGGCAGGGGAGAGATGAGAGGGGCAGAGCCACCAGTGAGGCTGTGAGAAAAGCCAGTGATGCACATCACCCTTCACTGCCTGAGGGACAAGCTCCGGGAAGGTACCAGCAGCTCAGCCAGTCTCACGACTGCCACTGACCATCACATCAGCCTCGATTCACAATCACAATATGCTTTTTGTCCAAGGATTTTGGCCATCTTTGACTTTGGCTGTGCTCAAAATAAGGATTTCGTGATTATCAGATCTTTTTCCCATTGTCAGACCACAGAGGGGAAAAATAATGTGGAGAATTGGGAAGAGTGGTTAAGATGGGCATCCGGCTCATGGCAACGCATGGGGCTTTGTTTTGCAAGGAGGATTTCATGCGATAGCCTGGGCTGATGCTGCTGATTCGGTCTCTGTGTTCACTGACTCCTCTGAGGGATGGACGCGTCCAATTTGAATGGTGGCCTACAGGACTAGACGTGGTATCCTTCAAGACTGGGCGAGCTCACATTGTGATTTATTTTTCTTTCCTGGGGTTTGTGACTGAATCAGATGGGAGAGAGGAAGTGAAGGTTTGTTCTTTCTAAAGATTTATTTCGTTACATCTGCAACAAGTCAAGAAGAGAACAGGGTAGAAAGGCTTTTGGTTTTGGGCCTGGAACAAAGCTCAGTACTTGAGATAAACAAATGGGGGGAAAGGAATTATCAAAGAAAGAGCTGGCCACAGACTTTGTTATGAGCTTTACTGTAACAAGCTGAGAAACTTTGGTAACTTAAACCAAACTGAAAGCGGACCGGACTCGCGGGGTAAAAGGAAAAGCAGATGATTGAGGTACCTCAAGGAAGAAAACATTCTGTCTGTCTCTCTGCCTATCCATCTCTCCTATGTTGCTCTTATATGTGGAGATACTTGACACGAAAAATATCCCAAGCTTTGGATTGGAGGACCCGGCAGGTTTCTCGGGTGTGTGAGTTTCCCCGCCATTGACTTTGACAGCCATGAACAAAGCTCTGTTGATGCGTCCACCAAATGAAGTAGTGGTGCCCTCTTAGTTTTTACAACAAGCCCCAAGATACCCAACTGCAAGACAACACGTAGGTACTGATGTGGCCAGGAATTGTGTAGCAGTGTGTTTTACCTGCCAGGTGCGATGATGCATGATTATACACACAGCCAGAAGCTACATTTACACACAAGACTCTTCTCTGAGTTGGCTGCAAAATTTGCAAGTATTCTATTGCAAGTAATTTTCCAAAAACATTGCAGAACAACAATGACACCTTGTCCAAGTTTCCGCTTTGGTAAGCAGGTGTTAATAATTCCTACCTAGTGCTCAGGCCAGTGTAGGAGCTCAATTACCTCATGTAGGTCAGCAGAGATGGTGAAAAATAACAAAAGATCTGAGAGATACAGCATTTGTTAAAAGAACAGAATTTATTTCTCTGTGGGGGGGAAAAAAAAGGGAGAAATGATGAAACCTTCATTTTCACAGTGTTAAATTAACAACAGCAAAAGCCACTCAAAAGAATAAACTGCATGTTAAGTAAATTTAAAAGAATTACTATGAAATGAATGCCAGCTTGCTTTTCTAGTGTTTGCAAATCCTGAGTCACCAAAATCCCTTACAGCACCTCCTAAAAGCTTAGAGGAGCGTGCCGGTCGTAGCTGCCCACCACATATCCTTAGGACCACAGTGTCCCTCTTAGGAGGTTGGTGCCTGGGACTCATAGCAGGAGAGATAACCCCTCCAGAAGGCAGCCCACCCCACCGCAGGTCTGACAACATTCACCAGTTACCTGTGCTGAGTGCTCCTTATCTGACTGACACCCTATCAGCCCTGTTCAGGGCAAGGCTGGCCAGATAGCAAAGTGGCACAATTAGCAGTAATTAGCCTAGCGAGAAACCCATTCTGTGGTGGTTCCCAGTATGGAGCAGGTCCCTCCAGAGAAGCTGGTGGGGTTGGGTGGCCATTGGCCTGGTAGCCAAGATGGGTTTTGTGCTGCTGGTTCCCTTTTATTGCTGTGCGTGACGGGGTTGGGTTTGGGGGCAGAGTCCCCAGGCAGATGGGGCCATGGTGGAGATGCCTCCACGCTGGGGTGGGAGGGTGAACAAGAGGCTCTCATCTCCACATGGGTGCACAGAACAGACCACCCCATGATGTTGTAGAGCCATTAGTCTCCCAGAAACTGGCCAGGCTGATCTTGTACGTGATGGTCCATGACCATAAAGCACCTTGCTAGGATCTGCTGCTCCTCACTGGTCTGCCTGGGATGAGGAAATCTCGGTCTGGTGGGAAATTCAGACAACTGGAAAATGTGAGTTCCTCTAGTACAGTGATACTGGGGGGATTCTAAAGCAACAAAGGCCTTGAGTGACCCAGTCATCAATACATCCTGTAGAAGAAAAGGGGAAAACTCCAGTAAAGGTGAGATTTGGGTTATTTTGTGCACACACAGACTGGTTTGCCTGGCAGCCTATCTCGGTTGCCCAGGGCTGGGGAGGGTTGCCCCAATTACTTGCTCCAAAATTTGGCTTTGCCTACACTTTCTAAGCACTCACCCTTGAGGTGAGGGTTGTCCTGTCTCCAACCCACAGCTCAGTCCTGCAGCATGGTTGGGGATGTTCTCCCTCCTCCTGCACACACACGGCTTGTGCATGGTTAAAGCCCCCGCGCATGACATCTCCGAATTAACGGGTTGGCCGTGACAGTCATTGGCGTTGCTGGCCAGAAACCTGTAAAGCAGAAGGGAAATGGTTTTGGTGGCAGAACTACAAATACTCAATAAAGCACGGCTTGTTTCGGTGCTTTTTTATGTGGTTCCATGCTGACTTTTCGTCCTCTAATTCACAGCAGAAGTGAAGCAGAGTGTAGTAGAGATTGAGCATGAATCCTTTGCGCCTGGTTAATGGGAACAATTACAGAAGTTTCTTCTTTTTCTTTTGCCAAGCTGTGATATGAAATCATTTGCTGCATTCCTGTTTCCATGGAAACAATTAGTTTCATACCATTTCTATACCACACATCAATGAAGTGATTAACTAAATGATGGCCAACACTTCATAAATGTGTTGTCTCACGCAATAATCAAGTAGCTACCAAGTACCACAGCTAGATGCACTTAAAATGCAACGAAACCAGCCCCTTAAAGCGCTTATGAGTGTGTGAATATTTATTGATCTGATACGGCACATCATTTATGAGCCAAAAATACCAAAAATACTAAACGTGGGCGTTTAGGCGTTGCAGCACGTACTGGCTTTTGAGTAAAGCCTCATTTTCCCATAGGATCTGGTCGCCTTGTGCCGTCTCTAGGAAAGGGTTTAGGGACCTGTTGGGTGATGCAGATGGACTTCAGCTGCCGACGATGCCGAGAGCTGCCATCAGCCACCGGCCCATCTTGCAGGCAAAGGCAAGCCAAGGGCGGATGACTTGCAGGACCTCCTAGCCCTGCGGTTAGTGTGCTCGCAGGGACGTGCCTGGTCCCCGGCCTTTCTCCAAGGACTCTCTACATATTTTCTTCTTAAAACAAAATATACAAAGAGTCCACCCGGCACGGAGTGGAATTCAGGACTCTGCCCGCTCCTTCCCGAGCACATCTGGGAGCCTTTCCCTCGCAGAGCTGAGCAGCTGCACGGCGAGAGAGGGAAGGAGGGAGGGAGACCGCCGTGCTCTGCCACGGAGGAAAGCGAGGGCCGAAACGGGAATTGAATTCAGGGACGCTGCGGTGGGTGGCTCAGCCCCGAGGCTCTTCAGTGGGACAGGGACGGGATCGCAGGGAGGTGATGGGTGATGGGCAGGGCTGACTTCCCGGACTTAAGGCTTAGTAATTCGTTTCTGAAAATCAGCCACTTGCTTAAGACACTCAGTAGGAGTTGGAGTAGCTTATTTTAATGAGTAGCTAAGGGAGAATTCACCGTGCAACTCTCTATATTGGACCCTGAATCCTTATTTCACTGGGCATCGGATTGGAGTCTTTGTTGAGACCTGCCCTTAGAGAAAGGGAAATGACGTTTTCCCCTTTGTTCAAGAAGGATTTATACACAAGTGGTTGTGCAAAAAAAAAAAAAAACTGATTCCTGTTAAGCAACTTAAGAAAATCAGAATTTTGCTTGGAGCATTATCTTTTTTTCCCCTTTCCCTGTCTTTATTGAATATGTCCTGGAAAAGTGGTGTGATGCACACAGGAACAGTCTCTCCCTGTTCCTGATGGACAGTCAGACCACGTTCAGTGACCTTTTCCACAGCTATTTCTTGGATGAAGCCAGTTAGCAGGCCCCTCCAGACAAACACAACAGAAATTTCACAGAGAAATTTCACATGAAATCATTTTTTGAACTGATCCCAAAGGACAACGTTCCCACACAGGGGGGAATGGTTCATCGATGTGTACAAAATGAACCCTAGCTGTCCAGTGCAACGGTATTTTCTGCAATCCTTTCTGCTGACAAGCTAGCAGGTGGTGAAACGCCACAACATGACAAGAAAATAAATGTTCTGTGATGGATGAAAGCAATAAGCAGAGCTGTGCCTCCATCCATTTGAGATGGACACCCATCTACTTCCATCTGACAGAGCTGTTTCTCCCCTTCTCCTGTATGGCCCCCTGCCATATGCCTTTTCTGCTTATTTATATGTCCCCTTGGTGATTCCACAGCACCTCAGTTGCAGCTCATGCTTAAAGCATCTTCGTTGCCCTACGAAGGAACCAGGGATACGATGATGCCTATCAGGGCCGGCTGCCTTACCCGATCCATCCTAGGTCACTTGGACCAAGTTGCATGACCAAGGACCAAGGCTGCAGGGCATGCATGGGCCACCCTCATCCAGAAGACTTTGAAGCTGAGCCTGCGTCTGTGCCCGATGCATGTTTGCATGTAAACAATGCAGATGGGCAGCAAATCTGGAGAGGAGAACAGGCTCAAGTCTGCACTTAATGGCCAGAGTAAACATCCCCCTGAAATCACTTTGCAGAGCCAGTCTCAACTGTCTCTCTGCTATTCCCCACTCCCCTTTCACCACCCAACCTCTTGACCTTGCAAAAATATGTCTCTGAAGGGTCAGAGCTTGGGCCTGGAGCAGATGCTGATGCCTGGGACCAGGGGTGGGTGGCCCGAGGGCTGGACAGTGCAACATTCCTATACAGGGTCTCTGGTTGAGATAAGGCAGCCCCACGCTGTGATTTACTCCAAGGAAGCGGAGTTCGAGTGAGTCCTGCATGTTTCCTGGCAGACGAGGCAGGAAAGTCCTGTAGAATAAAACCCTTTCAATCTGTCAGTAATGGTTTGCTTTAGAAAAACATCTAATTATATATAGCTAAAAGCACCATACTGGTCTGGACCACAAGCCATCGCTCACAGCCTCCAAGCCCAACGCATTGGAACGTACCAGCGACTGAGCTCACTTATTTCTGCTTCAGTTAACCCTGGGCCAAACCCTTCTGGTTTTGCAACCTCCTCCCAGTTGGACTTCAGTAGCAAAGGTGGGACAAAGAGCAGCAGCGCTTTCAAGTGTGAGCTGCTTAAAGTCCCTGTTCGCGGTCTGGGGAGGGTCAGGACTTCAAAGATGAGTTGACCTCCCCCACCAAGATGAGCATACACCTACCTAAAGCCAGCAACTCCAAATGCAGCTGCTTTGGGCCAGCTGGGAAGAGAGCAGTGAATGCTAAAACAGAAGACTGACCTCCATCCCTCAACACCCTCTCTAAAAGGTGGTATCGGTGGCCTTTCTCTCCTAAAACTGCTCTGACACAGAGTCTAGAGAGTAGATCTACAACGAATGAGCAGAAGGGTCTCTCTTCTGCCGGAGAAGTTTGAGGCTGCAATTGTCCCCATGCAATGTGGGTGCTTCTAGGTTCAGACAACAGGCAAACTGACGTTCTATGATTGCAGTTTTGGGCTGGAATGCCTTAAATCCAACCTTTTTACCCTTTTTTTTTTTAATCTCAAATTTACTGTACCCACAGCTGTATCTGCAGTATTTGAAAAGTCATAACCCATGCCCAAAACAGCTGTCTGGAAAACAGGATATGAGTTCTCAACCCAGAGTCCCAGCAGTATGGAAAGACAACACAGAGTCTGAATTCTCTCTCCAGGGGGAATTTCATCGGGCAGTTTGGCAGGAGGATGGTTTGTATATCCCCACCAGCCCAGCCTGCTGTTTCCTTCACCTAATCCCGCGCATTCCCACCATGCTGCACACACTGAGCCAGCCCTGGGTCTAGAGAAAGGGGAAAGCCAACCACACCAATATGCAACCCCCCTGGCCAGTTTCCATGGAGGGAGATCTGCAGTAAGACCAGTAAGACTCTTTCAGCCCCATAGCACATCCCCACTGAAGTGCAAATATAATCCCAAGGCTCACAGCTAGGAAAAACTGGACATATCAATGCATAAGCATGGTTGGCATGACTGTCAAGAAAGGTTTGGACTGTGCGCAGTATGACCACAAGATAAGCAGCACATGCATTTGCAGAAACAGCCACTCTTGCAAGAAAAGCGATGCCGCAGTTAACGCTCTGCCTTTGATCTCTCTATACCTGCAGTGTTGGTCCCTGGGACACCTGGTCCAGGTGCCACCAGCCCCAGTGAGAACTTGGAGCTACCGACCAGGCACTGGTTCTTCCTTGCATCCCTCTGGCTTGGAGCCAGCCAATGGCTCAAGGTCCTTGCCTAAGAAACACGTTTCCAGCACTGGTGGGTGATTGTTGAGAAATAGGTTCAAGGAGATAGGAGTCCAGATCAGTCTGAGTTATGACTCCGCATCTAAGGTCACCCTGAGAATGTGACATCAAGCCCAGGACTGAATTCTTTTAATATATAAAAAACCTTCGTTGAGCACAACAGATGACTTTGGAATTTGAGCACTTACTTCTTTTTTCCCCATATACTTTATTATGCAATGTCTTCTCTCTAGAAGAACACCAAGTTCTCTTCTTAGTTTTTTAAACAAACCAAAAGAGGTAATACTAATAATCTGGTCCACAGTCTGCGACAGTTTCTTTCATTGCGTCAGCACGGGACGACAAACGGTCTTAACCCTATCTAAGGAAGCTCAGCAAAATGAATCAGGTAACAAATAGAAAACATACAGTTTACGCAACAGCATGCAACGA
>VUYV01000007.1:6408115-6437388 GCA_008711295.1 Anarhynchus alexandrinus | reverse complement strand
CGGCGCCGTTCCCTTGGCGGCAGCGCCACCTGCTGGCAGCGGAGCGGCACCACCCGCCCCGCCGCCGTTTTCCCCCAAACTGGGCTCTAAATCCGGCCGGTTCCGCCGGTTCCTGAGCACGNCCAAACTGGGCTCTAAATCCGGCCGGTTCCTGAGCACAGGGTTAGTGTTAAAGGCTTAGTTTTATTTACTTATTTATTTGTTTGTTTGTTTCCCTTCTGGCATCCGGAGCTCCGGAGGCGACCGTCCCTTTATCTTTAGGTTTAGCATCGCAGTGCTGGTGGTTGAGCGTGCCAAGCCAAAGTCGTTTGTAGGACTGCTTCCGGAGCAGGTCTGTTCCGCGCCCAGGTGGGACAGAGGGGGATACTTGGCATGGGATAACATGAGGTATCCCATGAATAGAGACACTCGTCACGCGATGCTCTCGGGGGGGTTGGTTACCCCATCTGGGTACCTTGGAGACGTAACTGGTGGGAACAGACGCCTTTAATCTTAAATGGGTAACTGGAAGGCCAAGTTCTGAGTTTGGTCCCAACTTCTTGGCAGGTAAAGGCTCAGATCCATCAGAATAATTGGGTGACTGATTTCTCCCTCAAAACCAAGAAGTTTGGGACCTATGTACCTTGTGGGATCCAAGCCACAGCTCTTTTCACTTTTGAAAAGGGGACTCTGATTTCTATGCCCCTGAAATGCTTTTGGAAGACTACACTTGACCATTTGTTCCCTTTCCATGCATATTTACAAGCGTAACTGCTGCCTGACGCCCATCCCTGTGGGAAAAGACAGCTCTGGGGTCCTCCTGTGGGCTTCCCGTTTGCACATCCCTGCCAACAAATCTTTGCCACTGGGAGTCATCCTCAGGGACAAAATACCTGATGCAGGTGAGCGTGTGTCCGGCTCAAGGAGCCCCTCTGATGCGCAGGAGGTGCCCTGAGTGCCAGCAGCGGCTCTGCAATCGTGAGCTGATGTTATTCATAGAAACAATTACCAGATTGGCTCAACAAGTGAGGAAAGGCATGCAGCTCCGTTGTGTTTTTAAGTAACTTTCACTGCCAGTATTCGTCTTACCCAGTGAGTACTAAAATCAGAATATTATTAAGGAAAGACAACAGAAGGAATAAACCTCATTGCTATTGAGCTTCTGGGTTGGAGATCTGTCTATTCGCACAAGGTTTATAAAAGGCTCTTTGAAACCAATTCCCTTCATCACAGGTTGCTCTGATCCATCAAACTTCTCATAAAAGGTTTAACTACAATCTTAAAATGAGTGAAACATTCACAGGGAAGGTCCAGATCCTTCAGAAAAAATCACGGAAGTGGATTGCTGTGCTGTAAACATGAATCTCCTCTTCCCAACCGCTTCTCGCAGCTCCTTTGCGAGATGCCAAGAAGCCCCGCAGGCCACTGGTACAAGGGTCAGAGAGCAAACGACAATCCTGGAGATCAAACCATCGCTGCTTAATTATGGAAAGAGATGCGGGGACACTGGCAGTGCCACTTTACTTCAGTAGTTCTTACACTGGTGTAAATATACGAGCCTGAACATGGCTGTTTATTTAAAGCAGAAGGAGTTGAAAGACCCAGAACGGTACAGAAAGTGCGGCTCTGCGGCTCAGCTCAGCTTCAGGCTAATTACTGCAAAAATAAGCAAACACACCTGGGAAAGCGAGATGACAGGGCCTGGAAAGTTTTGCAGGGACTTACAGTACCGAGAGTTCACTTGGAGCAGAACTCGCTACAGCAATTGTGTTCCTCTGTGGTGGTAAAGAAAAGCCTCTGCAGAGCCGCTACCCGAGTAATCGCCACCTTCAGAGCGCTGGAAATGCGGCGTTTCGCAGTCTGAGCAGTGCAGGTGCCTGGAAACACTCTGAAAACACGATATCCCTCTGGAAATACGTAAGTATTACTCTTGTCTGAACAATTATTCACTCAAGAATACTACAGAGTGGCAGCAATGGATATACCAATGCCTGGAAACGTAGAAGCTCTTGCAGCGTTTCATGAATGTTTCCCTTCTTTCCCTGCCTTTTTTTTTCCCCTCCCATTTAACAGTCCTGTATGTTTGCCTTAGTCCTTAAAGAAAGAAAACCACCCTGGTTTAGGTCCGTGGGCTCCTGCGTGGGGTGGGTGGATGGTAACGCACTCAGGTGACCTGCCAGACCTCTGCGGGAGGCACCTTTTGGGAAAAGTATCTCAGTTTCTCTCTCATGTCTTGTCTCACAGGGCAAGAGAGCCACCGTTTGTCCCTGGGCTGGAGAGAGGCTTGTGTGGGGTGTCTTGGCTGGAAGGCTCTTCTGGAGCAGTAGGACCCGTAGGATCGTACCTTCCCAGGAACAGCAGGGCTGGCCGGTGGCTCTGGTCACTGTGTGGAGGCAGAGTGACCGTGACGCCATAGCTCTGCGCTGGGAAGCAGCAAGATGCCCGTCTGGGCCATCAGGTACCTGTCATGTAGAGAAGTCCAAAGGCTACCATGCTATGGTTTTGTTGTTTTGGGTTTTTTTTGGAGAGCTTTTGATGAGTTTCTAGTCTGTTCTCTCCAGTTGTTTTCCAAAGCGGTAGGAATTACCAGTCGGCTCTAGTCTATCAGAAGCCATCTCCGCCTTCCTCATTTTCCCATCTGTAAAACGGGGATGTTACTGGGGCCACAGTAAAGATTGACTAGATAGGTCCGTATCCTGAACTCATTTCTCCCCGTGACTTCAGTGGGATGCCCAGCCCAGAACAATGGCAGGATACACGACCCTAAACATTTCTGCAGCGCTTTGAAAGATGAAAAGCAGTGACTTTCATACCTATGTCAGTGTAGGGGCAGGGAAGCGTTTCATGATGTTTATAGCAGACATCGCGGACGTTACACATGAAAACATGGGAAATGGTGCACTTTTCTTGGAGGGAGATAATCTTTAATAGATGGCAATGAGGAAATAAAAGGATTCGTACACAACAGCCTACCTCACGGAGGGGTATGTTTGCCTGAGTAACATGGCCACTGCCGCAGATGTTTCCTCCAGAGCCAGAACTGCTGCACAGGGCTGGTTCCTTCTGAGGAACCGGAACGAGAGAAATCCCAGCAGAGGCTTTTCCTCCCCCTCCTCAACCCCTTACTGCAGTTGTGGAGAAAAACGCAGCCCCAGTGCTAGATTTTTTCAATGGAAACATTCCCTTAAAAAACATTTGTTTCTCCCTTTGGAGCAGTAGAAGACGATGAAATTAAAAAAAAAAAAAAAACAAAAAAAATCCACTTGAAGACAGTATTTAACCATCCCTTCTCTGAGATATTTTATTGGTCTCCAAAGATAACGAGCTAAAGCCTCTTTCCTTAAAGACTGCTTTCTGGGAGGGGATGAGGGACTGATGTGCATGGTATGGAGACCTGGCTGTGAGACCCAGGAGAAGACTTTACTCCCTTCCCACCCTGACACTGAGGATCTTTTTTTTTTTCTTTTTCTCTCCATGGAAACAAACAATCTCTGACTCTTGTCACTCAGAGAAGACTACACAGCAACATGGCTTGTTTACTCGCTGTTGTCTTCGGTGGATTGAAGCTGTGTGGCCTTGTCCTCGTTCCAGGAAATGCATGGACATAGCTGTCTGAAGGAAAACCCTAATGATTGTATAGTTTTCAGCGCCGAGTGGCAGTTAGCCACCTCGCTTTTATTGTTAGCAGATTACAATGTTGCCTCACTGCTCTGTGCCACACACCACGCTGTGACTAATATCATTCAACAAAAGAAAATCCCCTCCAAAGTGACCGTGTTCTCCAGCCTAATGGATCTGGTAGAGGCTCCATTCATGCGATACTGTTTTCTCGCCGCATCTCTCCCGCAAGCCAGGATAGGAAGAGGGGCCGAATCACCCCGGGAAGCTCCCATCCATGGTGTAACACCTAGGGTGGTCGCTGCCGGATCCCACACCCTCTCAGCCGCCGTGAGAGCGGAGCTGGGTTTGCTCACACAGACCATCCTCCGGAGCTGTTCAGCATCTTTCCCCACCGAACCCTCCAAAAGAGGGGCGTGCAATAACAACAGCCCAACTTGTTTGTGCCATGAAAGGAGCTGGAAAGAATGCGCTCGGCCACATGACAAGCGAGGCCATCAGGCTGCAGAGAGAATAGAAAGACCTCATTTTTAATTACTTCTGAACAAAGTTGGCGCAGTAAAGTCTTTCCCATTGTACTGCTGAACTTTGCTTCTCATCACACAGCAGTGAAACGCAGGCTCCTCCGCTGCTGCAAGTGAACGAAAATCAAGCCCGCGTTAGGGATCACTGCACTCCCTATTATAAGCAGACTCCCCATCTATCACCAGCGCTTCCCACTTTTCTGCAGCATCCAGGCACTTCTTTGTCCCTGGAGATGTTTTTATGACGAAAGTCTTCAGAAGCAAGGATGTCCCGCTGTCCTTACAGAAAGAGACCGGGGGTGAAGCGCTTGAAGATACCTTCTCCCCACTGCTCCAGGCATGAGTGGCCACAGAGAGGCCATTGCAAAGAACCAGCTTGAAGCACCGAGGTCCCTGCAGTCCTAGACGGGTGCTTTGGTCACAGCAAGGAAGAGGGGATGAAAGGGCTGGTACCCACCTGAGAGGAGGCACAAACTGTATCTACATAGACTTAGCCAAGTTCAAACCTACGTGCTAACAGCAGGGCCACAATTACAACAGGTACAAAATGAAGAATTATTATTCGAGGGAAGGTCCTCACCTTTAAAGCCTGTTAATTCAGACCGTAAATTCTTCAGGGCACAGACTTTATGGTTTGATTGTTGGTAAAGTATCTTGCATGGTCTCGGTCTGGGCCAAAGTAAAACATAAGCAGACTTCAGTTCCTTGAGTTCCACGATGAGATCAGAGCCCAAGGATTCACCGAAATGTACTGCATTTCAGAGTTTTGTAGATTTAAAGTCAGAAGTGACTCATGTATAACTGATGTCTTCCTGAGCATGCAGAGAGCCTGAAACAATAGATCTAAGAAATACAGACTGCCCCATTCACTTTTCCTTCAAAATCTGCTGTTTCCTCAAGTAGGAACTTGGTCAGCCCACAAGAAAAAATCCACATCATACAACTAAAGACACCAGAAGGCCATGTAGGCGTGTGCCTTGGGCAGTCTTGCATTATTTAATTAAATAGCAATTTAGCATCTTGCATTGAAATGTCTTTTAGCTAAAGTTGAGGAACTTCCCAAGCAGCAGTGAAGGCCCTGTCCTTGTCCCTGCTTCCCTCGCTGTCCAGGACAGAAACTGCACTGGCTTCAGAGGGCACAGGCTCAAACTCCTGCTGTGTTGGTACCCGACGCATTTCAAAGAGCATGAGCTACACCCTCCTCCTCCTCGCAGGTAAGCTTATAGAACAGCTCTGCTGCAAGTCGCGCTGCCTTTTTTTTTTTCCAGAATGTAACTACTCAAGTTCTTGTTTTCCCTGTGGGAATCCTGTGGCAACCCAAAAATGAATTCTGAGGACTACTGTTTTGCCTTCAAGTAACCCCTTACTACTAAACCCCGGCAGAAGCTCTGAACCCTGGTGAGCCTTCTGCAGCTTCAGGCTCCATTTTCAACAGCTGCCTGTACTAATTCCTCCCCTGCAGGTTGCTGCTCTGGAAGCAGAGATGACAGAAATGAACTTGTAGCTGCACTTCAGTTGCGACTGATTTGCTGAAGCTGCTGCTGCAGATGGGTTTGCAACAGGCTGCCA
Organism: Anarhynchus alexandrinus; assembly: GCA_008711295.1. NCBI lineage: Eukaryota > Metazoa > Chordata > Aves > Charadriiformes > Charadriidae > Anarhynchus > Anarhynchus alexandrinus. The sequence continues at coordinate 6,431,698 of VUYV01000007.1, read as the reverse complement.
AACTCTGGCCTGCAGCAGCTGCTACTTTGAATTAAAAACACTCTTTAATGACTTTAAGATGGCGAGGCCCAAAAGACCTTGCTGTTTATTAATAACCTGGATCAAGAATGATGACTTAAGTTGGAAATACAAATATCATAGCATCAACATCATTATTCCAGGCCGTTCAAAACGCTAATGAATAGTGCATTACCTTAAGCTTACAGTAATAATTTTTCTTCTCTGAGCCTAACGACAGCTACAGACCTCTGTCTACTTAATATCTTCTCCATAGTGTGGTTTGGACGGTTAATTGCCTATTGGGAAAGTAACAAGATATTAGGTAGTACTGCGAAATGTGTCCTCACAATACCCGACAAAAAAACGCGCCAGGTTGGAAGAGAACTGCGGAGATCTGCCCACCTGGACCCAGACCCAGCACAGCTCACCCTGCGGGCTACACACAGAACCACAACTGCAGACACAAAACCATCTAGACACGTTTGTCCAGACAAAACCGGCCACTGACTGCATGCAGCGCTGAGAGCAAAGCAAGCAAGCCTAACGCATCTACCTACCACGTAATGTATCCGCACTGAAACTTCAGATGTTAAGAAAGGAAATAAGGTAGAGGATGAAACTCCCACAAATTTGACCAGAAAAGGCTGATTCAATCTGTAATGCAACAGGGGAAGTTTGAGATGTTTTTATTGGCAGAATAGCTGCTTTTCAACTGCTAAGGTCGCCTGGACATCTTCACCAAAGCAGGCAGTATTGCAAGAGTCAAAAAGAACATCAAATGATCACATTACTTAATTTGCATCATTAGGAAGAGGAAGGCAGTGATGTGTAATTTTTTTTTTTTTTTGCTTTTCTTTCCCTCCCTAAGTTCATGATGTAATGAGTATGTTTAAGTAGTAACGTAACCCCTGACTCTTACCCCTTGAAGTGCACAACCACTGAAACAGGACGCAGAGGACTCTGAGTGCTTATGTTTTGATTCAGACTGAGTGATACTGAAAATAATTTTGCACTGGAGAAAAAGAGAACATTCTAGAGGACGGCACTATTTTTTTTTTCAGAAACCTTTCCTTTGTTGACCTTACAAGAAGTTAAAGCAATGCTTTCCTGAAGCCCCTCTGTACAGAGTACATGATAATGATGAGAACTTTTTATTTAATACTGTACGAAATGTCTGACCCTTGAGGCATAATAACGTGCTTAAAATATACTTAACAGTACCCTCTGGCTAAAAAAAGTTTCCAACTCATACTTAAAAAAATATCCATTTAGATGCTTACTTTGACTATGTGCCCAGCATCAATGGCAAAAGTGCTTCTGTTTAGAAAGGATGGTTCAGCCAAAATTCAACTTGTTTTTCAGGAATAGGAAACTGAAGAAAAAAACGTAATAAAAGCCATACCAAATAAATCATCATTCTCCTTTACACCATAAGTGGCCTGTTCACGTGTGCAAATCTTACTGCTCAAGCTAGTAGTTGATAGCACTTTCACAATGCAGCGTCGCTAGTGTTGCTGTCTAACCCGCATCGCTGTCTGATGTTGTGGGTGCAGGGAGACCACACTGGTGGTGACAAAGGCACAGCAGGAACAGGCTTCGCCACTATCTCCAGTAACCCTTCAAACAACTCCGTACCAGACTAGTCACCCACAAGTTTTGGCCGTGGTTGGTCTGCTTTTCATTTCCACTACAATTATTATATATAAATGTAACTTCACAGAGGCAATGGAATCATACCAAATGATAAGGAACAAGACAATGAGGAAAAGCATCTATTTTATAATTATCTGCATCCATGATAAAGACAACTGAAGTGTTCTGGAGAAAAGCAGAGGAGAAACTGGTTTTCATTTTCCTCTGCTGGACTGAAATAAGAAAAATAAGGTTTACAAAGGGCTGGATTAAAAAAACAAAGCTGAGAAAGGGGCTACCAGCTCCTCCACCTGAGCTTACTAGCTACTACTAGAACTCAGTGGCTGAGCCAGTGTTTCCACAGCCGTTCTTCAAGAGTACAAAAAGGGCAATCTCTCCCCCTGGCCAGTTTTATGAAAAATATGTTGAAAACTCCCAAAAGGCAAACCCCATCTTTTAGTAAACAGAATTGTAACCATTAAGACAGGTTTTCTGCAGCTGCCTTTTAAAGCGAACGAGTACAAACTTGCAGGTACAACCTTTAGATGACAGAACATAACCACCTCACTACATGTGGCTGCACACAGCTACCAAGGGGCAGGTTTTTGATCCAAGCCTAACAAATGTACACACCAAACAGCAAATCAACCCATGGCCAGTGAAAAACAAATACAGAGTGTGGGTACTTTGTGGAGAACCGTTTAGAAAAATGGCCCCTCTGTCATCTGTCTTGGCAAATACCCTTTGCATGTACAACTGCAGGAATGAGGCAGTCAAGTCAGGTGTGAGATGTATGCCACATTTGTTTGAAAAGTTGGCTTTGCACTTTGTTGTTTAGCCTGCAGTAATCAGAGGATACACTAATATCCTTGAAAACTTAGGTTGGCTTCTCACAAAACAATGAAAACACGCCTATTTGTTTTTCCTCTATTCATATTCATTTCTGACTATTGATTTCTACTTGCCCTTTGTTTCTCTGATTCTTGGCCAGCTCAACTCGCAAAGTATTACCCCCGAGGCTCAAGCCTTTCAAAGAGGATACAGCACTCTCTGCGGTTGCTTTATCCTTGTAATCGAGAAAAGCCCTGTGCTGCGCTCCTTGCCAATTCAGTCGTAAAGGAGTTGCATTGAATTCCCTTAAAGCACATTTCAGCTCGCTCACTCTTATACTGGGAGGTATGTTCCCCACATATACGGTAGTAATCATGCCAGATCCCCCTAATCTGGGATTTAAAGAATCACTTTCAACATAATGTTGTCCCACTTGAGCTGAGCCCATTGCGGCCTGCAGTCTTGTATTTTCAGCCATCGCCGCCTCATTCGATACTGCTGATGTGTTGGCATTTGCCAAGTCTGAACGTTCATCTTGGAGGGTAACATCCTTGCCAGTCTGCTTCTCTCTGTATCGAAGGCTCTTTAGGATGGGGATTTTTTCCAGCATCTCATAGCTGACCTAAAAAGGAGGAAGACAGATACAATTATGAGATTTCTCCCCTTCCAGAAAAAGAAGGCCATCAGGACCCATTTGTGCCATAAAAAGAGAGGAACCTTATTACATTGCTACCATTCAGAGTGCCAGAGCATTCAAAATGTTACTAATTGCTGGCCTGATTCTGATGCTGCTCCCTAAATACACACTGCAGGACAAAAATAAACATTAGTTACTCTTTAAGCAAGCAGCACAATGTAGATCCAGCAGGAAAATCAAAACCAAACTCAGAACTACTCGATTTTGACATTTATTTATCAGGGTGCTTTCAGATTCGTGTTCTTATTGTTATCCCTTAATATTTGCTTTGACCAAGGGCCTGTGCTCCTGCTCTGGCAGAGTCTTATACGCCGACAATTCATCAGACCATCAGGCACTTTCATTCCACAGACCTCCTCGCACTCTTTTCCCCCAGCACAGGATATCCCATAGGCTGGGTCATACAATGGGGAGGGACGATGGTGTTAAGTTTGCAGCTGGGGAGCGTGCCTTGTAGCGGGGCTCCTATGAGTGTGGGCCCAGCTGGAGGCACGTTCTCTGGTTGTGGCACATCACCACAGCCTCCCTCTTGTCATCTGACCTCACACACCGCCCGCAGCTACTCATCAGATCCCACAGCAGTCTGCTGGGTTGGATCACAGAACGGAAGAGCGCCCGGACACTATACTTCAAAACTGTGAACCTTCTATCCCTTCCATCCACCCCCAGTTCACAAGCAGCTTTTCTGGAAGGGCTCTTCCTCTCAACAGCTGAACCCTATCCATCTCAGGCATGAGATGCCCCAGGCTGCACTCAGAGACTGGCAGGAAACGCAGTGGTTCCCTAGCTAATGTGGTCTAGCTCTTGGCTTGCAGACTGCAGTTGGAAGGAGGAATAATTCGTACTTGGCTGCTGGACAAGCAGAACATCCATCAACACAAGATCCAATTCTTAAATTTAGGGAGCAAAACAGAGCCTAGGGGAGCGATGCCTGAGCTAGCAGAGACCCAAGCTAGTAGCCCACACAGTGTGAGGAAGCCACTCTAGCAGGGTACTCGCACCCAGGCTTATGAGCCGCCACGACTCAGCAGGCTGTGCTGGACTAGCACTGGCATATCCTGGCTAGAATATGCCTGCAGATCTCCCAGCTTAGATCTCTCTCATCTCAGAGCTCCTGAATTCCTGGTTCTACAATTACAGTCACAGTGAGTTTGGATCTGGCTGCATCACATAAGGTCTAAATTTACAGATCTGTAGCCCAGCTCTGAAGTGACTCGAGTAAAATCAAAGACAAGGTGAGGGCAGTGTTCGGTTTAGGTAACAGGAAAGCCAGTCAACAGAAGTCTATTAAATGTTCCCAGGGCTCCTCTTCTGAGGAGCAAACAAGGAAGCTTTATTTCAGGCTGAAACTAAATAAAAACATAATTTACTTAAAGCCTGTCCTAGCCCTATCTTGTTAATATAATATCAAACAGCAGAATAGGACTAACCAGTACGCACAGAGGCCACCTCCATTCTGCCACACTGCAGACCCAGATTCAAGGTGTTTGGGATCAGGCCCTTTAAACAAGCAAACTTTATAACTAAGAACAACTTCTGAACAAATCTGGCCTGATCTGGCAGCCAGTACAGGGAGGCAAGGACTTCCTCTGGGGCTTTGGGAACCTCCGCACTCTGAAAGGTACACGCCATTTTCAGATTTTGAATAGTTATTGCTCTGTGGATTCTTGGACTGATTTGTTTTTCTCAGCCAAGAATTCAGACTGCTGTGTTTGACAGCAAACTCCCCTTCCCTGGGCGATACAACATCAAACCAATGGCTGAAGCCATCTTACTTTGTTTTTACTGGCCAACAATTAGGAACATTTGTTGTCCTCTGTCAAATTTCTATGTGAAATGTAAGCTCTATGCTAATTAAACCAAACAGGAAAAACATTTTTCTATTCTCATGCAACTAATCACTCCTGGGCTCAAAGCACAACCTCAACCTCTTACCAAGTGTACGCACAGTTCCTTTCACCCTGAAATTAAACTCAGTTCCCAAGGCATGGACTGGGTGTTTAGTTAGAAAGATCAATGCTACCAGGGGGAAACCCTTACCACTTTGTAGATTAAGGGAATCAAAGAGATGGGCACTGAAAGGATGATCTCTGGAACTCCTGGCCTTTCAAGGACAAACCAAGGAGAGGATTTAAATAATCCAGGGGCCAGCACACTCTCTTAAGAGTCTTCAACTGGCCAGGCTTCAACACAGCCTCTCCTCTCACTAGAGTGACCAGTAGTTTTTGGCATCTGACTGGAGCTCTTGGAGCTACTGTTTCAGGCTCCCTGCAAACTCAGGAAGATGTAGTTACAACAGCATGTATGTCTTTGTGAGGACTATGAACTGTTGTTTTCTATAAAAGCTGAAGCTCTGATCAAACACCACCATGAAGTGAACCTATCGTTACCTTAAATTCACCCCTCTGCAGATATAACAGTAAGTAGCCTTTACAGTACCAAAGCAACACAGGCAGTTGATTTGGCACTTGGATTTTTTTTGTAGTAGAAAACATTCTGTAAAAAACCTACATTGACAAGTTATGACCTGTCAACTGACATCATTCTGCCACAAAAGACAGACAGAGGATTTACCTTAAGGGCTGTTTTCCCTGGGGTCTAGAAGAGTCTTTCAGCTGGGCCAAAGCCTTCAAATCCTTCCCTATTTTCCCGCACTTTTATGTCAAGGAAAGGCAGAAACTCAGTTTGGGATTTCACAGTTTCAATTCATCAAACCAATTCACTACCTTTTTTGGGGTGCAGGAGGTGAGAGCCGAAAGGGCAAAGAGGGCAGTGGGTGGCAGAAGAGAGGAAAAAGCTCACTCTGCTCTGTTGCAAAATAGCAAACAACAGAACTCTGTGGTAGTACAATGTGTTGCTAATTACGATCATGCAAAAAAGCTTCTTTTGTCTTGTGAGCTGTGGAGGATTGCAATGATTTATTTCCATGTGGAGAGAGGCCAAAGATATTCCTCCTCTCTTTCAAACAAGCTGCACGTTTCTTGGTCCTGTGCCGGCTGGTCACTCCTCCCCGGCCTTGCCTACTGCTTCAGGCTAAGTCAGGATGCACAGGGCTTGGGTTCTACCCCAAGTCTGGTTGATCCAGTTATGTGGACCTGGGCAAACCCAGTGGAGGAAGCTTCTTCCCTTGCTTCCCCCATCCCTATAAAGTCAAGGCCAAACCGTTTATTGATGTTTGTAAACTTTGTATTGAGTGTTGGGATTTAGCTAAATGATTGGCTTTGGCAGTGAAGCCAGCTGAAGAAGTTTCCTATTATCCCTTGACCACCAATTCCCAGGCCAGTTCCATACTTCAGCCCTCTGGGGTTGGCCAAGAGAAGTGCTTGTGGGTCTGTGCTGTAAACTCAGTAACTGAAGTGATTCAGGTTAAAAATAACTCCACCAAAGGCAATTAATCATTTAACAATCCTGCCTACTCCCTGCCATAGCTGGGAGAGCCTTGGGGAAAGAGGACAGCAGGGTAGATGAATTCTGCTGGCACACAATTACCAGGCTATGGGAAAGGAACTGAGAAGGGAAATGTGGCCCCTTTCTGACAGAAACCTGAAGAAAACAGTCTTGGATGCTGACGGCCAACACAAATCTCCCAGCACTTAACCCTGAGCATCCATTCTTATGACACCTGGTTTGGTCCCAAAACAACGTAGTGGCAGATGGACTTCTGCAACATCTCTGCTGGAACATCAGGGCTCTCTTCAACCTCTGTTATTCCAGAACAGTGAACGTAGCCACTTTCAATATTTTGCTGGGGAGAATGAAAGATGTGTTTGTCCTCTGACAGAATGAGTAATGCTGACCCCTGATACAGTGCAGGCCAAGCCAAACACCACTTTGATTTCCCTGGCAGCAGAGACGGTGCAGTTGTGATGTACGGCAGATGAGGGAAGGACAGCTATAGATTGGAGAGCACGCTAGGTCTGCTATTTAATTCTGCTTCACACAGCTACCCATCTGCACACACCAACAGATACAAGAACACGTGGCTCAGGATGGAGACAGATGATGCTGCTGCCCTGCCCTGTCATGGAAGGCTGCAAACAAGACCAGACAATCTTTAGTAGAGCAGATCCACCAGCCCTTCCAAGTACTGAGGCTGGTAGGCAGAAGGTGTTTGAAAGATTCATCTTTGCCCACCCTGAGGGGTTTCTGACCCTAGACTCCTCATAGAGGCCTCCAGGACGGAGCCCACTTCTCATATTGTCTCCTTAATCAGTTGCTTGTGTCAAGGAGCACTGAGCTCACATGGGTTTAAAGCACAGACAAAGCCAAGACAGCTAGGACAGGCCAGCACAGTCGAACATTTTATCATTCATTTGCACAAAATGTCCAAATATGTGCACGCAATCCAAGGGCATATTTCTGGGAGCTGGCAGCCCGTGAAGTCTGCTAGTGTCCCTCAGGAGAAACTTATGCAACCCACATTTGGAATCCATCAGCAAAAACTGATTCCATGGACTCTGCAGCAAGGGTCAGATTTGCAAAGGTGTTGAGATGTTTAACCACGCGTGGAAGCATGCCCTGCTCATGCTATCCCTCTGAAAAACAAAATAAAACAAACCTTGGCTAAACTGACAGCAATTTTCTTCTGATGGCAACACTGAGTCCCTGCTGAAGGTTTTGCCAGCTACAACGTGTGAATTTTTTGAGCTTTAAAACAACATCATTTTAGTTTCCAAATATTCTATGATAGACCCAAACCAAAAGCTGTTTGCTGTCAATAGTTTCCATCTCCGCCACTGCACACTAAACTCTTTCAACATTAGACCCAGGGATTCCCCCCAATTCATTTCATTTTGGGAAAAATCTTTTCCTACTTCTATAAAATTCTCAGCAAAAGAATGATTAAAGAAACAGAAGGGAGTGCTTGCTCGAATCTAGTGATTTTTCCACCAACTACTCTCATTTCCCTCTTTATGACCCCAAATATTTTAATTGGTCTGTATAGTGTCAATTTAAAATAAGCACAGCACAAATAACTTCATAATTGTGACAAATATAATAGACAGTGTTGCAGATAAAGATCACAGCCACCCATACAAAATACTAAATGAGAAAGTAAGTTGTTTCATGAATTTAGAGTTCCCAGAAACAATGGGTTAGATTTTCAAGACAGATGAAGCCAAATAGTTCTCCACTGGCATCCAAATAGTTTTCCAGAGTGCTCAGCTCTTAGCAGCTCTTGCTGTCCTCCAAAAGCACATACTGATTTCTCAAAACCCTGAACTCAGATGCAGAAACACTCCAGTACTGCCTTTGTATTTAGAAGTGTTTCTGGAGTGCTTAGCACTGATACCGATAATGCTTCTTCGGTATTAATAATATTGTGACTTTAATACTTCCTTGGAAGTCTTTAAATCAGGATTTCTGTGACAAAAATCACAGCAAGTAATTCACATCTTCCTGTTTGCTACCTTGACAGCAAGAAATAGCTCAGCTGGAAATTCTGCACTGAGAAGAACTGAAAGGAGGCAACTGAGGGCAAATCATGCCAATTACCCCAAGAAGCGAATCATTTACTCACAGAGTAACACCTATTTACCCCATCCCCATATTTGACACACTACTTCCTTCCTACATAGCACATCACAAACAAAAACACTCCAGGAAAATGCAGTACCTCTTCAAGCACAGAAATCTAGCCTGGAGACATGCATTTTGTTTGCTACCTAAGTACCTTCTTACCTCTTTTGAGCTGAAAACAGAGTGTATGTATTAATGGCTATTTAACCTAGCAGCTTCAGGAAACCACATACTTTGCAACAATGCTTAGCTGTAATCCCATGTTTGCAAACACCTTTAATTTAAGCTCTTAAATCATTGTCTTGGCTTGATCCAGCCATGTTCCTGAAGGATGAACTTTTTTGCAATGTATTTTACACATCACACAACTTAACAATAAAGTTAAGCTACTTTCTGTTGACAAAACACCATATTTAGAAGCGGATTATTTATTTACCCACTACCTCTTGGTTCATTTAGTTTTGCCCTGAGGAGCAGGAATGCACCAGTAAAGCCAGGATTTGAAGGAGAAAAGGATGTAGAGAAAAGGAAGAGGAAAGGATGTAGAAGCAGCCAGGAAAAGTCAAAGGACAAACACTTAAGTAGCCAGTATCAAATCCTGCATTTCTAACACCCTGTCAATTAACTAGACCTCCCACCTCCAAGACTCTCTGTGCAAGCGTTGATCATACCATTATCACCACAATCACAAACAAAACATATAGAAGTTGTTCAGCTCCCTGCGAAAGAATAATGCTAATTGCTTTCTTCTTCACGTATACACAAAACTTTGTTCCCAGAACAACAGAAATGTAATGATTACCCCTGTACTGACTAGTATTCTCCGATATTCTTATCTAATCAACATACGCGCTGAAGAACAGCCAAAAACAGTTTTAGGTGTTAAATCACCATTCAAATATTCAAATAAAGGCTCAACTGTGTAATGTGCTCCATTCTCAGTGAAAGCTGTAGAAAATTCACTGAGCTGTATGTTTCAGAAAACGCCACTAATATAGAGATTGCTATAGAAAAAAAAGTTCCACTGTCTCATGCCAACTGGCTAAATTCAGTGTGGCGCAAGCTTTAGATATGACTCTACCAAGCATCTCCTCAAGCTTTAGATGCAAGCACAAAGGAGCTGTGGCAAATACTTCATTAGTTTATGGGGTGTATATTGTAACACTGATCTTGATTTTTTCTCTAAAGAGCAAAGAAATGCAAAGGTAACATCAAATTTGATACATTGCTTGGGACTGACTGACTTTTCATGAGTGGTAAAAGTTGCCAAAAGTTTAATGGCCCCTGCAAGAGATGGTTTTTCCCAGACCTTTGAAAAATGTCGCTGCTAAAAGGAATCAGATCGAAAAAAAAAAAAAGAAAAAAGTGTTAGCAAGTTTTACCGAGATTGAAGTCTGACACTAAGACAGACTGTGATCAAAAGTATGTTGGCAAGATGGATGGAGCACAAGGGGTAGGCCTTCAAAACAATTACATTCAATAATATCCTAAAAAAATTATGATTCAAAAATAATTCAGTGGAAAAAATGCACTAGTACAGACAGAGCTTTTATTTATTTATTTATAACCTCAAATCCTCAACCACAGGCAGGATAAAATACTCTCCCACCATAGGAATAAAAATAGTACTGGCTAGAATTGTTTGTTGTAGATACATTACCTTAACAAATTTAACTCTTTTCGCTGGTTGGCAAGCACTTAACAAACAACTCTTGATTTCCCTAGAAGTATTCACTAATAATTCCTCAGTGGTTTCTGCAAGACATGGGTATACTATTCCTCATTTCAGTGTTCCTGCTGCGACTCAGTCACGCGGGATTGCGTCTGCTCCCTAACTGGATGATTTTAGGAATGAAAGTCTAATGACAAAGAAAAAGTTTTCCCAGCATGAACTTCCAGTAAAACAATTCACTAAATGCTTTTCTGAAACCATTTATGAAGCTGCTAAAGTTTCTGACAATCTTGGGGGAAGTGGACATCAAACCCATAAAACAATATTTATCAATAAATTATGATTTGTGATTTAAAGCAGTATAAAGTCACTATTTCTCTACCTGAAAATGAGCTCCAGCCACAAATTCATCTATCCTTCGAAAGTTAGTCCCACACATCCACTATGTAAACAGCAATGTGTGAGCCACTAGGTCACACTTTCCTTTCACAACCAAAGCAGCACATATTCTACCCATTCCACACAGCCTAATGCCATGAAGTTCTCTCTATGGTACTGTCTCCAGAAAATGAATAGAGCCAATTTCAATGAGCACTGAGGAATAAAACATAATGTGGAGAAGCCCCTCAGCTTACATAGACTATTATACTGCAAACAACTACAAGAAATATGTCTATCTTAACAATCCACAAACAATGCTTCCAGGGACTTTCAACCTATAATCCATTTGATACAGCAACCTCAAATTCAATAACATATTTCTTCTCCTCACTATTACCACTTAAAAAACACTGAACACATAAGCTACTGTTTTGTTTCATCTGACAAACACATTTGCTCCTTTTCCAAGTATTTCTAATACAACAAATGTGTTTATACGTAAAAGCGGGGGACTTATCAAGAGAATGTCAGTACCAGTAAGCAACCGTTAGCAGACTTAACTTGCCTTATGCCATATTATTCCCTGAGGTTTTGGTCGTTTGCAATTAGTCTTGATAGTTCTTGTTGGAGTGAGTATATAATCCACAGTTAAATCATGATCATCGAGAAGCTCTTCTGCTATGTCAACCACCTACAAGGAACAAGAGATTTGGTAAACAGTCAAAAATAAATTCACTAAAGTTGCACGCCATTCCTGATGTCTCGCAACATATGAAAATCTGTCAATGACAGTGGAAACAAAGTAAAAATGCTACACCAACATCATTCCAAGTCTCTTCTTGAGACATACCATTTAGTAGCACATATTTTTGACTCATCACTCGAGAGTGGATATTTTAACTTACCTGACAGTCATGCACAATAGTAATTACAGGTGTATCCTCCTGCACTGCACCCATTGACACCATCATTGCATATTCCATGTCTGCATAACCTTCCCCTTTTCCAATTCTCCAGCCTAAAACACACAAAAGCAAACGGTGATAGAGAACACAAAAACAACAGAGTGGAAAGGATGGTAACCGTCAAAAGCTTGCAATTAAACTAAGCAGTCTGCAACAGACAAACCAAGCACAGAATTGTAACTCAGGAAAAATTCAGATCAGTGTCTCTCACAGAATGCAACTTTCCTTGTAATCACCACTGAAATTAACATAAATCATCAGTTTCAATGAATTCCTAAAGCATCCCAGGAGCCTCCCATTCAGAATAAACCAAGTTTAGTCCAATTCAGTTAACATAGAAGCCTTTTTACCCATGGTAATTAGAACCCTCTATTCATGTCAAACATAGGTTAACTTCATGTGGGTAAAGAGGAGTCTGGGTCGCACACAAAGAGCATGTTATTTTTAGGCAATGGATAAAGCTAGTGGAAAAATTTTCACCAGCAGCAGGTCTTCAAAATACTAGAAAATGCAAAATCTGATCCCCAAATAGGTACTAAACATCAGCTGTAACACATGTCCTTTCACACACCCTGTGAGAGCAGAGCAGATCCTCTGAACGGGGAGCCCTCTGATTCTTTTAAAAAAGAAACAAAAAAAAAATTAAATAATTGCTTGCCTGAATAATTCTACCGAAGGCCAAAACACTGGCCTGCATGCTTTAAACCACACCGCTGTCTGCACCAGAAGTCCTGGCGGTATTGCTGTAAAGAAGACATTGATTCTTCCTGGTTGGATTGGGATCAGTGACTTGTCACACAGAAGAGACAGAACTCAAGACAGTAATTCAGTCCCAAAGATATGTTTGGGTCTGCCAAAAGGAACACGTAGTGTAGCCTACTGACATTGTGAATCATGACTCAAGACACTCCTGAAAAGCTTACAAGGGTTTATCTTACCTTTTTCAGAGACAGCCACTGATCCTACAACAACCAAGTCCACTCGTGCTTTCCCATCAAGACCCACAGGCACACTGTACTCTTTTATACCCTGCAAAAAACACATAATTTTCAGTTCGCAGAGTGCAGAGTCTTCCAACCAGTGAGGCAGAAACCCAGAATATTTTGATAAATCCAAGTAACTCCCCACGTTTCAAAGTGTTTCTTCCATGTATAGCCAAGCTGTACACGTCTGGAAAGTTATCCTCTAGGGAATCCTAGAATACATTCCCTACTACAGTGACAAGGTTTTTGGCAGACTTCAAGGAGAGCTAAGGGAGGTGGGCACTTTTCTAAGCAAGGTTACTTATTTAGGATCAAAACCTCATATTTTGAAGCCCTTTATTGGACATGTATTTCTAAAAATGAGGGCAAATGACACTTCTGACCCTACTACTACTACTAACTTAAAGTCATAATATGTAAATTCATGCCCATGAGGAATATCAGAGCACTACAAATTCTTAAATTAATTGTCACAAAGTTAATTTAGACACAGAGAGCTACAGCATAAAGATGTTAAGCTGCTTGTCTAAAGTCACACAAAATGCTTCACCGAAGCACAACCAGGTACACAAGCTGGATCACTCTCCATTTCACACTGCATCCACTGCACTGTCTGTTTCTCCACACCTGTATCTTTAAAAGCACCTTCCAAAGCTGCCTAGGTGTTCCCTGAGACTATATTCCTTAACACTTTGCTGTGTGATCATCATTCGGGATGCGCCACTGCCAAGCTAAGCTATCTTTACCAAAACCTTCTATCTAAGATACTAATGAACAGGAAAACACACTGTTCCTGACAAGTGAAAAGAAAAACCTCACACAGCCCTGCCATCCTTTTTTTCTTCCGCTCTTTTCCCCCTCATTGTCACCCATCCCTCTTCAGGCTCCTCTCTAAAAACGTATCCTAACAAAATTCTGTCCAGAGCTGCAGAAATTAAAAATGGTGTTTACTTGGATTTTCAAACATCGGAGGTTTAGAATTTTTAAAAAGATATCTTGTGATTCTTTCCCTCTTAGTATATGGGTACAGTGTAATGTAAATCCTCCTCACACCAATTCAACTTTGTGCTGTTAATCCTCACAATGAAAAGCCAAACATTTTCTGTGTAGACCACAAACCCCAAAAGATCAGTAATTTGTGGCTGACTATCAGTAATAATGTTCATTATCCACTTCAGAGCAGTGTGGCAAGAATTGTTTGCAGAGTGCTTTGCAAATATAAACTGCTTAATAGCATTTATTCATTAGTATGCCTGGTTGGGGGAAAAGCCAGACACATGGTGGTAAGACCACAGATCTGATATGACGCCTGAAGCAGGTCAAGAGAAAGGTCTCTTTCAAAAGTGCTCTTCAACCCTGAAAAGCTTAATTAGTTAATGACTTTAATAGAACTTCCAACAAAGAAAGTCGCTCCTAATTACCATCCATTTACGACCTTCAGTTGTATACAAGATTACTGTAGAACTTTATTGCCTTTAGCAGGAGATAAAGAAAGAAATAAAACCTATATAGCTGGGCAATTCATTTTGTACAAGTTACGTTTTCATATCAAATAAAGATGTGGATAAAATAACGCAGGTTTCTCTGCCAAATGACTTTAGCTGTACAGTATGATATTTTAACACCAGAGGGCAGCAACACACCACATTTCAGAGGAAAACTGCTAAACACATTTTTGTACTTCCGTTGATGCAAATGACGGAATTAATGTTTCTTCAGACTTAGGATTCTGAAAGAATTGATCTTTCCTATTTAGTAACACCTAATATTTTATTTACTAGATTATGAAAAAACAGTAAGCACTAAAATATTCTTTATAGGGCTCGCTAGCTCAAAACTGCAGAATATAGGAGTACTATTTATCAGAAACCTGAAGATCTACGTCATCAACGTACGTTGCTCATAATGTTCCAAAAAGCATTCACAAAATATAGATACCATTCTGCTAATAAAATACAGCAAAAAGACTAAATTTCCTCATGATTTAAGTACCAAGAAAAAAAATATTAATGATGGATGTGTACACAAACGCAAGAATAACATACTAGTAGAACACTGTTTCAGGTAGCATCTGATTTTCCAACCTCTAGCTGGACTATCACAACACAACATTCTTCTACAAGTTAATTCAGACCCCCCCATTTTTCATTCCTACTTGAGACGTAGCACATATTCGCAGGATCTCCTTAGTTGCACCTGAAGGTGGAACAATCTTATTGAACAGTCCAGTTCTCAGACGTGGTGTGGGAACCAACAAAGTCTTCCTTGCCTGTGTAACAAAAGAAGTTATCACATTAAAAGGAGGTGGGCCACTAAAGAAATACTTTTACTGTCCCATAGGTCTCCATGTGGTTAATCATCTTATTTGCTACAGAGCAGTTAGCACTGTTGATTGCGTAGCACTTGTAGATGAATACCCTACAGTACAGCAAAATTCCAGAGAAGATTTTATTTAAGAAATAGACGGCAAGATATACCCATTGCTCTAAAGTGCATGTCCACAAATGAGCTACGCATATAAGCTAGCGAACATGCATAGGTCTGAGGTAAATCTGTCACACATTCATCTTGTGATAAACGTAAGGCAATTTGAGGCAAGGCTACCTTACGTGTTTTGGGGACTAAGAATACAATGACAATGACACAGCTATTGCTCTGCAGAAACATATTCATTTCCCCAAACCCTACCTGCATCTTTGCCATTTGCCAAAAAGGCAAAGACATCTTTACGTGAGCAACCTCATGAGGCTTAGGACTGGTAAAGCTCCCACCAGGAAATGGCAAGCATTGACCATGAGATGCCACCAAGCGCTGCACTCTGTCCCAGTCTCCTCCTCAGGGGTGCAAAGGTGCTTTTACCTGCAGCGCCGCTAGCCGAACACCTTCTAGAGGTTTGTCAGGATCCACTTTAATCTCACGTGCTCTGTTGAACACATCCAGCTCTTTAATAGAGTAGCAAGCCTGGTCAGACCCCTGCGTGAAGAAAGGAATCAAGAGAGAAGAGAATACGTTCACTTACTTCCAGTGTTAGAAAGCGAGCGTTCTTCTGGGGAGCATCGGGATTTATTTTTACAGTATTGGCAGCTTTGAACTCCTGTAAACCCAGAAGCCTTGTCGCAGCATGAGAGGCACCCTGTTTTCACAAGATATCAGTGCATCACCAAGGAGTTCACAGCAGAGATGGGAAATTTACAATCTTTCATCCTATAAAGGCTGATTTCCCCAGATTTTAAGTGAGAGACATACTGTTAATTTTGCAATGTTCTCTATGGGAAACTCTCACATACCAACAGATGCTCAGCAATTGCTGAATTGCTGAGCATCTTGCAGGCCTCAGAAAAAGAGGAGATCCAAGTACACTCACTTTGCCTAACTTCACCCTCATTCACACCTAACTGAAAGCTGGAGACCAATTTCCCTTTTTAGTCAACAAATATAAATAGATTTCTTTAAACATTAGCCATAGTTGGACAGCCTTTCAGGTGAAGACTTTCTAGACAAGGCTCTCTCTTTACAGAGACCATAATGAACTCAGAAGATCAACTTCTTAACTGAGTAAGGTGTTCAAGCTTAGCAGAGCACATGCTCCTTTTGTAATTTAGGCTGATATCCCCTTGCTTAAGGGCACGATATTCTCAGGCTTCCTCCACCCGCTTCAGTGCCTATTGTACCTCAGCTCCAAACTAAGGCAGAATGTTTCTGCCAGTCCCTTGAGCAAAAGTAGAGCCCACTTCCTAATGCTGCTCATGGGCTAAAACACCCAACACACATCCCCACAATGCTATTTTGGTCATCACTTCTTCAATATAGGACAGACACGTGGCTGGACACGTTGAGCATGGATTAAAACAGGCAGATGGTAAAGCGGTGGCCTGAGCAACCGAATATTTGAAAGTCCTCTTATTTCTTCCTCCCACCCATCAAGCTACGGACACAATGAAGCCAGAGCAGGATGAAGTGTTCCCCCACCACTGCCCAGCAGCACTTTGCCTGCAATAACTTGGCCACCATTCCCATTTCAGCAGCACACTGTGTATTCCTCAGCTAAGTCCTACAAGATGGGTGACCTCAGCTTTCCATCCCAATGGACCTGCTGAAGATGCTGGGGAGTGAAATCTAGTTCTGAACGCCTCAGTTTGCCGACGCATAAATATATTTATCTAGTTCACAAGGCACTTTGGTGTCCATGGATTAACATGCAGCACACACCTGCCACATCTTGTCAGGTACAGATACCTGCATTTCTTTATTCGCTGTAAGTTATATCTGCGTGCTGTTTGCGTTGTGGTGTTTTTCAGAGCTCTGCCACCCTCTACCGTCACTCACCAACCCCACAGCCCGCAGCAACGGGTGGTTCGCAGCTGCCTGTTTGCGGGCTGCGGCGACAGGCAGAGAACTGCGGGGGTGGGGGAGCCCTCCCGGCCTGGGCTCCGGTCCCCAGAGCCCGGCGGGGCCCGAGGCTGCGGTGAGAGGGAGGCAGCGGCCCAGACCCGCAGCCGGGTCGCCGTACCTTGAAGTTGGGGATGCGGCGGTGCACGGGCCGCGGGAAGGCGGCCAGGCCGCTGCCCTCCAGGTAGTCCCACACCTTCTCCCGGACGTCCTGCTTGGAGGCACCTGGAGGAAGGCAGAGCTGAGGGGACGGGCGGGCGGATCGGCGGCCTCACGGGGGAGCGCTGCGACCGCCGGCCCGGCCCAGGGCGGCCCCGCCATCCCCCCCTCTCCTCAGCCCAACGGCCGCGCTCGCGCTCCCCCCCCCAGCCCACGCCGTGACGCAGCTCCGCCCCTCCCCGCGCGCCGCTCACCCGCGCGCAGCCGCACGCCCCCCTGCATGGCGGCGGGGAGAGAGAGAGGGAGGGGAAGGGGAGGAGCCTGCGGCTTAGCCCCGCCCCTCCCGCACGCGCCCACGGCGGCCCGTAGGGGCCAACAAGGCTCGAAGGCGAAGCGGAGGAGTGGGGCTGGCGGGGTGCGATGGCGGCTGTGGGGCTGTCCGAGCCGGGGAAGGGACGCTGTTGGCCCGCCTTCCCCCGGGCAAGGAGATCCTCCTCCGGGAGGGGAAGGCAGTGATCCCGCTGGGGCGTCCCCCCTCCTCCTCCTCCGCGTTGTGCGGTGTAAAGGCCGTGAGGGAACCTGGGCCTAATGGAGGGCCCTGAGCATAATGGAGGGCACTTCTCTCAGGGTTTGGGCCTGGTGGGAGCGGTGCGTGCTGAGGGAGAACACAGCTTCGTGTCCAGTGTGTGCCTGGGGCGGCCCGGGCTGCCATCTCTGGGCATCTCTGTCGGTGGGTGGCTCCCAGGCTGGGGAATGGTGCCTTACAGTGGGGGGCTGCCGGGCCTCGGGGCTGGGGGGGAGCTGCCTGAGGGGTGGCACACCCCAAAATCTGCAGCAGCAGCAGCACCATTCCTACTGCAGTCAGACATAGGAAAGGACATCCCATACCATGAACATGAGAGTGCCCCCCTCCCACCATGTTACAGAAATACCATGGTCTTTCGATCATGTGTTAAAGCTGGGGGGGGGGGGGGGAGGCGACCACTTTACGTAAACTCCCAAATCAATTATTTTTCCATTTAAAATTGGCTGGTCGTGAGTAAAACAATATCCAGCCTTTATGTGGGCTTCCAGGTCTGCCAGCTGTCAGAAAGTACACTTCTTGCATTTAATAGGATAGTAAATTATTTGGTTGAATGATTTATTATTTATAGAATTAACGTATTTGACAATTACCCCAAGAAGAGGGAGGACGTTGAGAATCCCGACATTCCTGAGCGGAGTGGGATGGAAGGGTCATGGGAACAATGAAACAGAGGTTTATTTTAAAGTGTGTCGGGGAAGGGGGGGAAATGGCTTTTGAATTTGGTTTCTAATCTGCTTGGCTTGGATGCTACCGATACACATCCACCGTCAGAGCTGACTGTTGCTCTGCCAACCAAAAAGCGGAACAAATTCGGATGCTCTTCTCTGAATAGTTACAGATGTAGCCGGGCAGATGCAAACGCCTTTTCTCTCTGCGGCTGCTGTTGATTGCCGAACTGTTTTTTTCACAGCGCGAATCAAAGGCCAGGACTCCGCTGGGTTCAGGAGTCTTTCCCCCTCCAACTATGTGTGTTTTTCAAACTCAGTTTAATTTAAACGTATTGGGCTAAATGCTGCGGAGCAGCTGCGGTGAGCCTGGGGCTTCACCTTTCCACCAAAGTCCCTCGTAAGCATTCAAAGAAAGTACTTAGAGCCCTGGTTCTGCAACGGGGTGCATTTAGGAAGAGCCTTTTCACTACCTCGGAGTGCTGCTGAAGCCAGTGGGAATCCGTCCAGGCATAATAGACCACCCATGTGGAGCTGGGCCTAAATGTTTGAAGCTCATTCCTCTGCTTCCTACTCACGGAAAACTCCCAGCGACTTTGATATCTCTGCGGGGAGTTCAGGATCGGGCCTTTGGTGAGCAATTTACAACCTCTCTGTAATTCAGCATTGCGATTTGCACTCCCGGGCTGCGAGTGCCGACGCTGTCCGTCTGTCCGCTGTCACCCAAAATCACCACACTGCAGCTCGTGGGACTTGTTTCCACTCCAACACACACTCGTCCTCCTCTCCTTTGAGGAAGCAAAAGCGAGTGAGGTAGCAACAGTGCTATTAATTAATACATTAACAGTCAAGGGGGGGCCGAGATCTTACCAGACCACCTACATCTCCCTCCAACCTCCATGCAAGACGCCCTGTAAAGCTGTTCCTTACGTGAATTTGGCTTCCAAAAAAGAGGGCCTGAGCTGGCTTTCTAGAAATCAGGGTACTTTGCCTTAAGCAAATGAGGAGTTTGCTAATAAGTGACATCTATTCTGCTGGTTCAGTTCCCTGCTTTGATTCTACAGGTCTGAAATTTGCTCCAAATTACTTTTCCAGGGTCTCGTCTATCACGCGTACCGCAGCCTGCGTAGCTCTAGCAGCCTGATGTGGCTCGTACGGATGCCACTGGGAAGCCTCTCTTTTCAGCAGGAAGCAGACATGGCCACCAACATCCTTGTAAATTGAATTAGTCTGTTGGAGGTGTCTGAATCCCTTCTAATATCCACTTCACCAAACTGAATAAAATACTCTAGTGAAAGAGGTTAAAAAAGGATCCCGGGCTTTCATACAGAAGGCAAAATGCAGCTCTTGCTTGAAACACCCACAATTTGTGAAAACACCTAGAAAAAGGGAGTGCCGGATTAATACAAACCCTGTGAACAATGCAGAAAGAAACTCCTTGTGCTGCGGGAATCGTTTCACTGCAGTGCAGGCTGAACACGCACGGGCAGCCACAGAAGACAGACAAAACGCACCCAAAGGGGAGCGCTGAACTAGCGATATCACTAAGCTTGGTTCTGAATGCTGAAAATTAAAAATAGACTACAAATTCTAAAGGCAACAGTTTTTAATGAGGTTTTCATTCATACAACATATTAGCTGGGTACTAGAAACCAGTCTTTCTGTCCACTGTGAAATGGATTTCCATGTGTGAGTAAACAGCATTTAACTGAATTTTTGTACTTACAAAATAACCCGGCAAAGGAGGCACATTAGAGCAGGTGGGGCTGGCCCGGGCTGACCTGTCTGAGCCCCGCGATGTCGCCTGCCACTGGGAAATAGGTGTGGGGGTTTGTGTCAGCCCCCTGGAGCCAGCGGTGGGTGTCCTCTCCTGGGTCGGTCACCAGTACAGGTGCAAAAATGGTGAACGAGCAGAAAGCCAGGAGCATTGGTGGGTCTTAGCTGGACTGGTGCCATGACATAGCTTTTCTTTTCCTTCCTTCCTTCCTTCCTTCCTTTCTCTCTTTCTTCCTCTCTTTTTTATCTCCTTCTCTCCTATCTCTTCCCTTCTTTTCTTCTTTATTCCTCTCTCTATCTCTCTCTTTCTTTTTCTTTCCCTCTTTCTTTTCCTCTCTTTCTTTTTCTTTCTATCTTTCTCTTTCTTTCTCTCTCTTCCTCTCTTTTTTCTCTCTTTCTCTCCTCTCTTTCTCTCTTTCCTTCTTTATTCCTCTCTTTATCTCTCTTTCCTTCCTTCTTGCTTTTTTATTTTCTTTTCTCCTTCTTTCTTTCTCTTTTTCCTTCCTTCCTTCTTTCATTCTTTTTTCTTTTTTCTCTGTCTCTCTCTTTCTCTTTTTGCCACTTATACTTTCTTTCTCTCTTGTTCCCAGTCCCCACTCCCTTTCCCTCTCACACGCTTCTTGCTCTTCCTTTCTCGCCCGCTCGCTCACTCGCCCTCTCTTTCTTTGATCCTCTATCTCGTTTCCCGCCTCTCTCGGTTTTTCCCTCGCCTCCCTTCTCCCTGTCTCTCCTTCCCTCTCTCCCTGTCCCCTCTCCTCCTCTCCCGCCCAGTGCTCCCGCGCAACCGGGGACCCGGTGCGGTGCCGGTGGGGTGCCGGTAGGGCGGTGCAAGCCCCTCGGTGTCCCCTGGGGGGCAGCACACGCCGCGCCGAGCCCCCGGGGCGGGCAGGTGAGCGCTGCTCCCGCCGCCGGCACCGGCCGCCCCGAGCCCCCCGCCCGCCCCGGGGCCCGGGCAGCCGGCGTGGGGAGAGCCCCCGAGGAGGAGAAGGGTCCGGGTTGTTGCTGTCGGGTGGTCGCCAAGGGCAAATAAAAGCTACGGAGGGAAAATCGCCGCCTTCCCGCCCGGGGCTGTGCGGGTACCACGGGCAAACGCCGCTCCCGGAGTCCCGCGGAGGACGGGGGAGAGAAACCGGCGGTGCCCGGGAGGAGAGAGCGCTCCCCCCGTGCCTCTCGCCCTCTCGCTTGAAAGGACTCCTCTCTTTGCGCTTCCCCCCTTTGGAAGCTGGCGATTTTTCGTAATGATGATTTTATTTTATTTTTCTTTTCCTTCCTGCCATTCGAAGTTTGGGCTTTTCCGAGCCCGTCGGTTTAGTCTCTGTTAAGTTCCCCGCGGCAGCCAGGAAAGACCTAGTGCTGCTTCTCGGTTTTCTGTAGAAATTCATCTCGGTAAAGTTTTCAGCCGAGGAGAGGTAAGATTCAAACAAGGTTATTTCTCGAGAGCGTACCAGGCTTCTAGGAAGGGACAGCTCTAGGACGCCGCAGGGGTGGCTTTGGTCAAGCTTTTGCATTTAAAAATTCCTGCCTTTTGAAAAGTTATACTGTTTAAGAAATCCCCTGTGCTTATGTACGCTAAGAAAACGCCCTAGTTTTTATGAGAAATGTGATTTCTTTGAAAACCGAAGTTAAAATCGTGAAATCGTTCTCAAATTATTCCGGGTAAAAAAAAAATAAAATAAAAGTTTTCTCGACGGTCGTACATCTACATGAAAAGTATCAAGCAGACCTCGCAGAATTTACTATTTGTTTTCATAAAAAATCCCCCGGACGTTTGCTCAGTTGATGAAACTCTCCCAGACCATTTACATTTATTTCCATCAAAATTAAATAACGATTTCGAAGCGTCCGGCGAAACTTTCCAATCAATTTTTCCGTCGCAGATAATTTTTAACCTTATATCCCTGTAGAGGAGCTGCCTTTTTTTTTTCTTTTCTTTTTTTTTTTAACCCCCCGTTTATCTCATAAAATCGTTTCCTTTCTTATTAAGAAAATCTCCGGTAATTAACAGCCCCGCCGAGTTCCCACGGCCGGAGCCGGCTGCGGTCTCGTCCCCACCGCCCCGGCTGGGAGCGGGGAAGGGACCTTCTCACCAGCGGCCAGAAAAAAATCACAGCCTGACTTTGGGAGGAAAAAAAAAATCAAATAAATATCTTTCTTTAAAGCCTTACGAAACCCCACAAATTGCATGGAGGGAAAGGCAGAATTACAGTGTAAGAAACCAAAAGATCACCGCTGAGAAATCAGAGCGGGAGCAGCCGGGCTCGGGGGGGAGGCGGCGGGAAGGAGCCCTGCCGAAGTGACAGCTAATTAATTTCAACCTTATCTCGGTCTCTTCGGGCTCGGATCGATTTTGCAGTGACTATATATATATATTTTTTTTTTTCCTTTTGCGGAGCGGGGAGGGGGGAAAATCGCTGTTTCCCACCTTCGTTTCTTCGCTGGGCAGATCCGCGCTTCTCCCGGGTGGGACAGGGCAGCTCGCAGCAGTTTTCCCGGTACCTGCGTTTACACTCGGTCACCATGCGTCCCTAATTGTCCCTCTCTGATTGCCTCTAATGAAATCATTAAGAGAAAAGGCAGAGGGGCGGATTTCACATGCACAAGAAAATCCTCCTCAATGGCCGGAACGAAAAAAAAAAAAAAAAACCCCAACCCCCAAAAAGACACTTAAGCGCGCTCACTGTTTTCTTTTTTTAAAAATGATAATAATAAAATACCCTCAAACTCCCCAAAAGCGGTAGAGGAACCCCTCAGTCCCCGGCGACGGCGGGGCCGGGGTGCGAGGGGCAAAGCGGGGCGAGATGTCACTCGCCACCGGGCGAGCACGGCGGGGAGGGAACCGGTGGCCTTTCCCGGCGCCGGGCGAGGAACCGGCGGCCCGTTTCACTGAAAATAAATATATTTATAACAAAAAAAAAAAAGGGGGGAGGGGGAGAAGAAGGACCTGCCCGGCACAAGGGCACCGTTATGTCGGCACCGCCGGGCGACGCGCCGTGTCGCGACTCCCGCCGTCCTTGAGACCAACCTGGTTCCAAAAAAAAAAAAAATTAAAAAAAAAATTTTAAAAGTGCTTAAAAACTTCGCTTTTCGGTGAAGCGCGAGGGAAGGTGCCGCGGGCGCGCGGAGCCCCCGGCCAGACCCCCTCGGCGCTGGCTCCTTTTGGGGCAAAAAAATTAAAATTATAGAGTTTAGAGTGGGGAGATCGGTATAATTTTTAATGTGTATATATATATAATTTTAGAGTAAGGCGCGGGCGCGCGCGCGCGTGTGTGTGTGTGTGTGTGTGTGCGCGCGCGCGCGTGTGGCGTGTGCCTGCGCGCGCCGCACGCC
>VUYV01000007.1:6328799-6397665 GCA_008711295.1 Anarhynchus alexandrinus | reverse complement strand
CGCTCTCCGATCTTCCAATAAATAGAGGCTTTTTGTATATTAGTGGATAAATGCCATTTTGGGAAAAAGAAAATCTATATTCTCAATTTTCATTATGAAACCAAACCTATATCCAATAAAGGTATTTTGTTCAGGACTGTGGCTGATGTGTTGTAAAACACCCCTGGGCTCGTGCAGCCTGAAGGCCGAGGAGCGGGACGTGCTGCTGGACGCAGCAGCGAGCTCTGGTGCAAACATCCTGGTGATGGCATGATGGACCACACTGCCAGGAAAGGTAAAAAGTGGGAGAGGCTAAAAATAGGGGCCAGGGAATTTACTCGTTCCTTGCGACTGAGATAATGTTTCCCAAAATGATTCTGTTTCTCCTTCCCTCCCCTTCCTCCATCCCACCCCATCTCACTAGCAAAGCCTTTCCTTAAATTAGCACCTGGACTATTGGAAATCTGGGTTTCTCAGGTGAGATGGGATTCAGCTTTTGCAGAGGACGGCCGGCATCAAACTGCCTTGACATCTGGACCAGGAGCCGAGAGGAGCTCATTTCAACACAAGGCAAAGAGCTCTCGCGTGGGGAAGTACAGAAAACCTCCAAAAGATGGGAACTGATGATGAGTTTCCCAAAAGAAAGATGCTCATGGGTGGATCCCTGGATAGGCAGAGCTACAGCTTCTCACTGAAAAAAAGAGAATAAAAAAGGAGATGTCGGCTTTTTATATAGATTTGCAAGATAGACTTTATTTAAATAAAATCTCTTATATGTTTCCTATTTCTGACAATTCCTGTTTGGATATCTATTGAGCACATTCTTTAAAGCTATGGCACCAAATTAAAAAAACAAAACAAAACAACACAAAAAACTCACTTGTAAAAGTGAAGGTGTCACTGCCCAGTAAAGCCACATGTGTCCCCACCGTAATTTACAAGGCTGGGCAAGTGCTGAGAGGACGAATGCTCTCTGTGTGAAATCCTGTGTCCCTACAGTGCTACTCCTGTGTGTAATCAAAGACAGGTATGACAGCACGTTAAATAAGTGGCCACCTTGCGAGGAGGTTTCTGTTCAAGGCTCGGGGCTGACATCACCCGTCCTTTTGGAGTCCATGTGGTAACATCACTCACGGGAAGCTGCAGGGGTAGGAAAAAGATCCAGCTTAGTTCTTGCCCAGCAGAGACCTCAAATCATCCCTCCACCCCCAGCTGCTTGCATGTGCGAGGCCTTGGGCTCCTGTGTGAAATGGGAGGTTAACACTGCCCCCAAGGATGTGCCAAGCTGGGTCTGCATCAAGCTGTAGAGCCGGTTCCCACGGGTGGGAATCCTGCATCCCTGGTCTCCCTGCTGCCTCGCCCACGGAAGGGTTTTCCCCCCAGAAAGTGGTGATTTATGCTCTCAGTCACAAGGTGGTTTGTTCCCAGAAAAAGACCTTTTTGCTTCTTTAAAAACCTTCCCCTGAAGGAGCTGTGGGTGTTCCCGTCAGGCTCGGGGAGAGCTGTGCGGGGCACGGACCGGTGCTGAGCAGCCTCCCCATCCCGGGGTGTCTGCACCCGTCCAGCAGGTGCTGGCAAGAAGATGCTGTCAGTGAGGGTGAGCGCTTGCATCTGCATGCACGGAGCGTGAGCACAGTCCCACACACAGAAAAATCCACTAAATCCGCCCCCAAAGTAGTTTTAACCTCTGTCTTCACGCTCCTCTGCTTCCCTTTCTCCTCACTTGGCATCCCAGCTGTGACCCCCCCCAGTTTTGGCACCTCTCATCTCCTATTCCAGCTCCCGAAGTACCTTTTTGGACCTGAAAATCAGGCTTTTGCTCCTCTCCTGCTTTTTCAGGTGTACCCCCTCCACCTCAGGGCCAGTTCTGTACGAGGGCAGTATTTAGCAGCAGGTTCTGGTCAAAAAAAAAAAAAAATCATCTGAAGAAGTAAGTTTTACATTAGGATTGCAGTTTGATCTGACACGATGTATATTTTCATCACAGGCACGTTTTTTTGGGGATGTAACTTTTTCTATGCAATGGGAATTAATTTTTTTTGTGAAGCTTTGCTCATGGTGACATTCGATTTTATTTCTGTTTTGTTATAGCGGAGTGGGACCAAATACAGCTGCAGTACTTAAAAAGCCACAACGGGGCCTGATTTTGGTTTCACTTGGGAGAGTAAAATGAACAGACTTAACACATTCTGCACAAAAGTGACACTCACTCGCACGAGCTCAGAACCAAGCGAATAGTTATGAGTGGCAATTTGGAATAAGCTGGGATCGGGCCATTGATGTAACTTGCAGGGGATGAATACCGAGAAAAAGGGTCTTACTGCCAACATGCAGAATGACTAACCGCACACGGCTTTTGCACGTCATCTGTTTATATATAGAGGAGGAGAAGTAATGGTACAATAAAAACAGCAGCGCTTTGGTGCGGAGGAATGAGTGTGCGCGGCAATACAGCAGTACCTGCCGTGGGGATGTAACTGAGCATCCTTTAATCCTCTCTACGTCACGTGAATTTCGGCGCTGCGCAGCGCGAGACAGGCAACGTGTCGTACGAATATAAAGGACTTGACAAGCTGCAAATAATCGATGCCAATGGTTTTACACCTGTTTCACAACCCCAAAACAGCAGCTGCCAAACACAAAAACTGCCACCCAGTATTTAACTCATCCCTGGAATCTTCCCCCTCCCAGCTTTCCCAACCTCTCGGGGACGGCTATAAACACAAGGCTGAAATGCTGTGAAGAAATGTAGAAAATAGCCGATGATGCAGTATAAACAGCATACTTCTTGTGTGGGCGATATATATGCCTTTCCGTTCCACTGGAGAGGAATGACCTCTCCCAACCGAGCAAGGTTTCACATCTCCGAGGTCTGCAGCCAATTTTAACTCATAGGAGCAGAGAAGAGCACACAGTGGAAGAGGCTCACAGCGGAGTTGTTCGGTTCACGGAGCAGCTTCGCTCCAAACACAGGTTCCCTACGGGGGGAACTGAAAATTTGGCATATTAAAATAATTCAGGAATTTAATTTCTCATAAATGGGGCTTCCAGTCTTTAAATATGCTCGGTGTGTGTTCTCTTTAAGTTGGCCCCATAGCATATAAAAAAAAATTAATCAAATATTTATATATGAGCAGGAGCCACTTTCAGGACTTGTCACTCAAAGTGCATGGCTGGCCATGTCCGACTTCAAGGTGACATAACTCTAAGGGACTTTGTGACCACCTCTACTTCCCCCCCGCCTTTTAATAGTTACTTTTAGCAGTTATCCTTTACCAAGGAAGTCACATAATGGGGAGAGCATCCTTTTTCACACCAAAAGCCACTGGCCTCCTGCGAATTGCTGCTACGCCTGGCGTGAAGAGCAGCCAATTCCTGAAACGAGAGGGGCAGAAGGATCTGCTTCGTTACTTGATTCATAGCCCCGCACACCCAGAAAAGAGGTCTCCCGGGAGACAGCATTTTGGATATTAAACAGATCACATATTTGATTTTAAGTGAAAGAGCAAGAAGACAAGATCACAGAATTAGAGAAGTTACAGATGGAAAAGGTCTATGAGGTTATGCAATCCATCAGTCTGGACATTGCATAATTGCTCCCCACAGTATATTTTTAGTGCTTCATCCAGACAAATCATTAAGTGCTTTAAAATGGGCCAGATTCCTCAAACGCAATGCGTGCTAAGTCACAGCTGATTTCACCGAGGCTCGTAGCTCGCAGCGTCTAACAAGACACCAGAAGGAAGTTTTGTGTGGTCAAGGAGAACAGAATGGACTCTCCCAGAAACAAATATGGGTCTGATTCAGTATTCCTCATAGGACTCTTCCCTAAATCGGCTGAATTAGATCTCTTAAATCTCACTTTCAGATTATACTGCATAATACATTATTACTTATTCAGATGTTCACTTGGGCCAAAGCAAAACATTGTTAATGTTCATGTGAACGCAATTTGTTTTAAGCCAGCTTCAAAGCCAGTCCAGTAAAGCGTAAAGAATGTTTATTTAAAATATAGTTGCTAAATTTAGCATGAGCTTGGTTAGCCTAAATCTTAGCGACATTTTTAGAGAGCACATTGCGAATCAGGAATGCATGGAGAAATAAATAAACTTTCCCACATTTTTGGAAATCGAGTAAGAATTTGCAAGTTATTTCTTGCACAGGCAATTTCTGTGGATTGGAAAGCATTATGAATAATGCAAATCTGCCACCAAACAGACAGTGTAAAACACAATGCTAATAATTTTCACTGCAATTTCATTTCAAATCATGCTCCCTCAAGGAGGAAACAACACTATTAGCGGTCAGCTATTGTTATAGAAATTAGCCGGAGCACCAACATGTTTCAATATTTACTCGAGCTCTTTGCGAAGCACCGAAGAGCGCCACGGCGCTGCGGTTGGACACAAGCCACGTTCAAACCCCTGCAAAGGAAGTCTTACGTTTGAATTGGGCCCCGTGCTCTTCCTGGTGACTACAATACTGGATTTTATACCCAACCCTTGCACGTTGATGGAAGTCCCCTGGCCGAGCCCCCAACTGGGTTAAACACCAGTCTGCCTATGGGTCGGGCGTTTAGACAGAAGGCAAATTATTTTAAGCTTTTCTTTTCTGCCGGCATCACCTTCCCGAGTTTACCCAGGTGAAAGAGGTGTGTTTGGACCATCTTCACGTTAAGTGATGTTGCCTTAGAGAAACAAACAAAGATAAGCAGACTTGCGACGGTAAGCGGTTAAATTCTCTTTGATGGGGTCAGTATCAGAGGGCTGGAGCCTGGAAATGGTGCTCAGCTTTCATCAGCTCCCTCCACCCTTTCCGTCCCTCAGTTGGTGTGAGTATAATACCCGTTTCAGCTCCTAAGGTGGGAGGATTACAGCTGTACCTCTCATGGGACTACAAGACAAAAGGAATGTGGCCAAGTGTCCCCCAGTGTCACTGAAGATACCCATGGACTTTGGTGGGACTGGGATCAGCTCCTCACCAAGAAGAGAGGTGAAATAAGGGGAAGAACACACTGAGGGTCTTTCTTTTTCTTTCTCTCCAAAGACAGGGCTCCACCATTTCGACTGGTTCTAGGCAGCTTCAAGCATCTACGTCCTGATCTGACGCGCCGTGACTCAGCCCTACAGGCAAGTGCCAAATCCCACCTGCAGACCCATCCTCCCCGGCCACCTCGGATCTCCCGCGGCTCTTCAGAGGAAGGTTTGCAAATACAGTGGCCCAACACACTAATTCCTGAATCTGCAGTGAGGTGGACTCCTTAATTCTTCACTACCTATCTTCAATTGCTTACTAAGTCGCTGTTTTCATTAGAAAAGCAATATGTAATAATAGTTGTTAAAATAATTGTATTTCTGTTTTTACATCTGTAAAGATTAAGTTAAACAGTATGAAGCCCATTAAACTATTTCATGTCATGCTGCCATAAATTTCCTCCATTCCCATTGCTACTATTATTCCAGAGTAAACTCTGAGATCAAGCTGCTGCCACAGAGAGTTATTTATAGGAGCTCATTCATCAATAAAAACTTCAAAAGAAATCTGTTACTCTTCTATTGGGAAGCCAAAGAAAACTAACATAAAGACAACCCTGTTAAGAAACAAAGCTAAGGAGACCACAAGACATTTAGTTAAGGAAAATCCTGATTTCTAACAAATACCATGCAAGAAAGGGAGGAGGGGAGGAAAAAAAAAAGAAAAAAAAGAGATAGCTGGCAACATGAATCCTTTTAAGTTATTTCATTCTCATTGGACGGTTAAAATAAACTGTTAAACAGTTGTATTTGTACTGGCTCAGCCCCCTCATTAGACTTCGTGTGATGGATTTGTGATCTCGTAGTGCGTAAGGAGCTCTTCATCCCTTGCGAAAGCTGGCGTTGTCTTTCCACTCGTCTCAGCTGCTCGTACACGCACCCATCAGCGCAGCAGAGACCCGATGAGCGAGACGCTGAGGAGGCAACCGATAGCATCTGCCTCCCTAAAGGCAGATAGATAGAATAGCAAAAGGCTATACTTCATCATCCTTATTCTCTCTTATTGCGCCTTCCTCTGTACTTCTGGGCTGTAGGTCAGTCCTGCAGAAACTTCAATATATGAGGGGTCTAGTGCTGCGTTTTCCCGTACCAGCACCCACTGCCTGTGCCTGCACCGGTCCTCACAGAACAGATCAGGTCTCTTTTCTAGCGGGACCATGTGGAGCCACATCAGTTCTCAAGACATTTCATTTATGTCATAGCAATTAACCTTAATTTGAAAAATAATCTCGCTCCTTTTTGTTCTTGTGTCACTAAGAGCTCCGCGTGAGTAGGATCTTCCCTGAGGTCTTTGCAGGAACAACGACTCAGTGATCAGCCATATCATGGTAACGGCATCCTCAAACTGGTTTTTTTATTTGAGCTCAGCAGACAGAGTGACTTGTTTCCATCACAAGGACCTGAGTCCTGTAGGCAATGTGGACCCCAAGCGCCCAGTATGCATTGCATATAATATCATAATCACATCCCCAAACATGAAAGAGCAGAGGCGAGATTGCTGTTTCCCAGAAGTCTCTTTTCATCTCTACCATTACTCATGCAAACCTGGGCAGGGCACGTTGCATGGGATTCATCTCACTCAAGACCAGTCAGCTAACAACTCAGTACCTGGGCTATGTCGGCCAACAGAACCGTCCCCAGAATCTGCCAGGACAGCAAAGCACCTCCAGAGAGCTGAACTTCCAACCACCTGAGGCAGTAGCTTTAGGGTGGGTGAAATCACCCTCTCATTATATATGGAGGAGGTGGATAAGGTCTGTGCTTTAGAGCATTAGGGGAGGGGAAATCCACCTGCAGCAGATTGCTTCTTCTAGATTAGCTGTCAGCTTGGTTGGAAAATGCAACTTTTACCTACACGGAGTCCTCTCTAACCTCGCCCAAAAGGCTCCTTTTGTTTTCCTTACAAGCTGTTCTTGGTTGGGTTGTGCTACAGTGGAGGTAAGACGTCACTGCTTTATTTCCACTGAGGATTTAGAGCAGAGACTCCCAAAGTGGACCACTAATTATGTGATTTAAAAGTAGCCCAGTAGTTGCTTCCCCAAGCAGATGTACTAGATAAAGAAATTTGCAAAGACTCATCAATTTATGGGCCAAATAAATCTCTTTCCCCATGAGACCTGAAAACATTACCCTCACTCTTGTCCATCTTTTGCTTTGCTACAGGTTGAGGCTCCTGTATCCAGTTTTGCCCTGATATGGTTACAGTCATTCAGAAAAGTGGGAGAGCCAAGTCAGTCATGTTGCCTCAATTATGCCAATGAGAAAAGTTTTTATACATTTCTACAGCTTGTATTTGGAAATTGTCTAAACACTGTGGACACAATGATTATTAATAAACATGAAATGTCTCTGTATACAAACCAGATTTATTCCAGTTTAACTCTACCTACTGTTAAATATAATTGCTTTGTTATGAAAAGGGCAAAGAGAAGGCCTTAATTGTTGTGTCTGGTTTCAGATTAGACCCTACATTAATTCTAAGTAACAATAACAGCAATTGTGACCCACTTCTTACGGAGTATTTTTCGTTGATTTCTCCTAAAGTGCTTTGCAGGGAAGGTCAGTAGAAAGCCCCATTGTAAACATGGGGAAATCTCCTGATTATTTGTTTTGGATGGCTATAGAGGAAATTGCATATGCTTTCATGGAAAAAAAAAATCCTCTATTATTATCCTCTGTCCTAAAAGGGGGGGAAAAAAAGCCTGGTGACTCTGATGCCATGCTAAATTAACCTAAAGTAAATTCCTGGCAAACCAAATTAAGCCAGATGACTCTGGATTTAATGAGAGTAAATAGCAACAGACTACGTTAAATCTTAAAACAGGGCACCTAGCTGCTCTGCACTTCTTTGCAGCGTGATGGGTCTCCTGAAACCTTTGATTGACCACTTTTATTTTCTTAACTTATTTCAGAGATATTTTACTTATAGCTGAGCATTAGTAGGAAACTGCAGGTCAGCTGTTAGCAAAGCAAAGGGGAAAAAACCCTGTAGCTGTAGTTTATGTAAAATGAAGAAGATAATTGTGTTTAGAGTGTGAAATGCAATCATGTAGCAAAGCACGCAAAAATACCTTTGTCTGATAAGGCTTGTGGCTGAACAGAGACAGCCCAAGACCAGACTGAGAGGTGAGTCAGACCTTTGAAGTCTCATGGACTAATTCTTTTTGTATCCATATATGATTTCTGTTGCTGGGGGAAAAAAACCCAAACAAACAAACTAAAGCCCCTGACAGAGGGAAACCCACGCATTTTAATTAGGAATGGCTCTTAGAGAACTGAGAGATGAGGTGTTTGCAGAGTGTGTGCAAACTGCAGGATCCCACCTTCGGTGCAGAGCAAGCAACTATCCAGTTAAATGCATTGACAGGAAAGGACCGGGAGCTGGTGTTGGAGGTGCTCTCCTGCCACTCCAGATGTGGGGTTGGAGTCTTGGCCATAGAAGCTCCTGCTGGCCTGATTTCCTTGGGGCCACGGGCCAAGAGGACCAAGAGGGAGTGTTTGGAGGGGGACTCTGTCTCTCCCTGTCTCAGGTTTTGTCTCTGCAGGCATCTAACGGGGCTTTGTTGCATTGTCCTATCAGCCTTGCTTTTTTGTTAAGTCTTTAATCAAGACAGGCTTAGGAGACTAATCATCCTCCACCCTGGTGGCTCAGCAATGTTGAAGACCTGTTAGCCTTTCCTTGATTTTCTGAAGGTGTAGGCACGTTGTGAGAAAAGTTCCTGCAGAAGCCGGAGGGTGGGAGGGTTCATCCCCATTCCTGCTCCTTAGCAGGACCGCCTGGTGTAGGGCATTTGTCCAGGCTTTCCAAGGGCTCAGCAGCCTGGGCAAGTGGTCACTGCCCACAGGTACTCGCAAACCAGTTGTGCAGCAGTGGCTCCAACGCCTCTTGGTACGTCAGACCGATGTGAATGGTGCATGTGTTGCCTGAGATGTGACTTCTGGTTCTCTTTGACTCTGCTTTGCTTCCATCCCAGGGCGACCCATTTAGCTCCATCCTTCGTGTGCAAGATAAACAGATGCACTGGTGCACGTGTACAACACACGCGTGAGCTACCCAACCCTGCCCCGCTCCGGGAAGAAAAAATCAATTATTTTCTCTCTACTCAGGTGGCTTTAAGGAATCAGTTCTGCACCAAAACCTGCTTGTCTATCCAACCATAATGAGGAATAAGTGACTCCGTGACCTTTTCCAGTCACTCATTAATATTTCCATGCTGGGACATTAGCACTAAGTCTCCAAATGAGGTACGCCGCCTCCGCTCTCACACTTGTATATTTTTGCTCCTCACTTTAAAAGTGATCGTCGTCTCTTCCATTAATAAAATAAATCAATAGGGAAAAAATATCTTTCAAATGTCTAAGAAATTAAGTTTCTCCTTGAGTGTGTTAAGCTACAGAGGAAACACGAAGACTCAACTTTGACACACATGACAAATATTGAAAGGGAGCTAAAGCTAAAAGGCAACTCCTTGAAGACTTTGGATCATTAAGAAAGTACACGAATGGGTTGAAATTCTTGAAAGAAAACCTATCCCAGCCTTACTTGGTTGGATCAGTGCCAGGGCTGTGCGTTTGCCTCCCAAACTCTATCACAGTAATGATGTCTAAGGGAAAATCCATCTCCTCTTATTTCCTAAGGTTGGGAGGGATGTGTGAGCCGACGAACTGGGGGTTCCTGTGCGTTCGTGTGTGTGTGCGTGCAGTGCTTACAGCAGCATCTCTGAACCCGTAGGTCCTGGCTCGCTTTGCCCCAGTGAAGGTAACACCAGCGGCTCAGTTTTGGCCCCAAGGACGACTGCCGGGGAGCCAGGCTGGGCCGCACGGACCTTTCCCGAGCTCAGCTCCTCGCTGGATTGCATTGCGTAGGTTGAAAAGTGCTCGGATGCAAAACCAAGGTCATGGCTACACAGAGCCCTGTGCAGTCCTGCCTATGTGACACCGAGACGTGGATGTGGCATTTCGTACAGCGGGGGCCGTATCTTCAGATGGTGCCCCCTGCTCTTAAGAGAGCAGCTCGCCCTGGCATCGAAGGTGAAGTCCCACATTCTGTCAAGGGCAGCTACACCCTACCCCCATCCTCAGCTAATGGGGGAATCGTTTGGGTCCTGTAAGCAGTGCATCTCTCCTGGGTGGCCTGAGAACAGCCTGGCTCCTCTCCATCAGCTCTCTCTGGCTTAGGCACGGCGGCAGGCGTAGGAGTTGAGCCCCAAGTGGACGTCCGATCCAGAGGGTGACCTGAGGGACCACGGAAAGTTCACATGTGAAACATTCGAGACCGCTTGTCTTCCTGCGTCTCCGCAAAGCTCTCACACAAAGAGTCCTGTGTCCCGGGCTCCACGCAACACCCCGACAACAATTAGGTGACTCAGCTCCCCCAGCACAGAGGTACGCAGCCGGCTTGAGCGGACCACACTCGGCTCTGCGAGGAGAGGGCGAGGGGAGTTTATTCTGGGCAGTGGGTTTAACGGTGGTTTGGTGTGGGCACTCCACGGAGAGGTCCATGCGCCTCGCGGCGGAGGGAGGGAGGTGGAGGGCGGCGGAGCTGAGCTTTCCCATGGCGGTTGCAGCGATCGCAAGTCATCTCGCAAGATGGGGCTGCGTCTGTCCTGGCATTCAGGCTTTAAAACTCGTTTCCAACTAGTTTACTACAAATAGCCCGTGCAGCCCGAGATGCGAAATATCCCAGGCTGGCGAGCTAACGTCTTGTGCTAGCTGCAATCTGCAAGCTCCGAATTTCACAGCTGCGGTGAGACAGTATTTAAAATCTCAGAGACAGAAATGGCCCTCTGTAAAGCAGAAATTATAAGTTCTGGCCCCGTCTCTAACCTTTGGAGAGTTGCCCAGCTTCTGACAGTCTGTGATGATGTCTCTGTGGAGGAAATCCTACGCTGAAGAAAAGCATGTTGCTTTCTCCCAAAGTTATATTCTTTCTTTCATTCGGCCACCATAAAGGACACTTTGTCATCTTGACAGATCCTAAATATTCCCTCTTAATTTTACAGGAGGCAGATATGGGGACAAAAATTAAGGATTATTCAGGAGTCTTATTTACGGCTAAGGATGTAGGGGATTTGAATGGAAATAACAATTAAACTTGAGAAAAAAATTCACACCACAGGTCACTGCAATCCCAACTTTTCCCCTTATGAACTCAGGCCGAGGAGGTTTTCTTCCCCTTTGTGATTTAGGCTTTGCTAAACTTCTCTGAAAATAGTTCATATATCATAGAGAAGAATTTCCATGGGGAACATAAATACATCCGTGGAAAGAAGGGAAAATTTTTCCTTGTCTCTGGGAATGGATGAGAAAGAGAGACAGTTGACGCCAAATATTAATGATGAGTGGAGGAATCCATCCAAAGAAGCGATCTATTGAGAATACTAAAACTATCCTAAAGTCACAGACATATAAAAATCTAGTATGGAACAATGACTTTTCCACTAATATAGGCTTAGATTCAAGAAAATATTTAAGCACATGCTTAAGTCTGTCCCTGTTCAGAACAGCCCTTAAGTGAATTGTTGAAGCTAACTTCAGCTTTATTGATGTGTTCTCCAGCTCTGTGGACACCAGCTGGCGTTAAACACGCCTACAGTTAAGCACATGCTTAAGAACTGTCTGGAGGGCAGAAGTTTTCTTCTAGTGGGACCCTGCAACACGGTTTTCAATTTCTTTGCTTCAGGAAGAGTTTGTATTAAATCCATAGTTGAGGGGACAGTGTTGAGGACACTCAGAGCTTATGGACTTTGTTCAATAGAGAAGGAAGTCGGATCAATCTCAAGGAAATACAAACCTCATCATTCAAATATTGGGTGATTAATAAACTGATCTAGATTTTGATAACAGTTGGACTTGATAATCTTAAAGGTCTTTTCTGGTCATAACGATTCTATGATTCTATGATATATGTGTATAGGTCTCTTGCATATATGGATATATATGGACACATACATACCTTGCAGATGTGCTGTGCATCAGAGGCTTCTCATTTATAGGGTGACAGCCAAGGGTAATGATAGAGGGACGTTAATAGCTGGTAAACACCTCTGCAAAGCAGTGCCTTGGACTTGTGATCCCTTCACATAGAAACATTCCTGCCTTCCTTTGCAGGATGACAAAGCAGAGACACAGTCGTGTCAGCCATGCATGGGCATGTTCAGGCAGACGTGAGCGTTCGTCCTGCTGCCCGCACGTAGCCACAGCTGGCATGGTAGGTGCCACAGACCCTCTGCCCTGTGCCCTGCTGGTGGGCAGCTGCTGGGTTGTCCTGCTGTCAATGCAATGTCCTTGCCACAGGAATTTAATCCCTCCCCTTTGCAGCCCACTTGCCAAGGCCTTGCCTTGCCATTTCCCACCTTAGAAGGCCACGACCTGCTCCTGAGTGCCTTCTGCCAAATTTCACCCATGATCTCACGCGCTTGTGAGCGTTTGTCTTCATCCCCATGATGGGGAGGAAGCCGTCAGCTAGCGCAGGTGGTGCTCATACAAGACAACTTTAGATGTTAGCACTTCACTGCCTGATGTCGCATGAGATCCTGTTGATGATGAGCTGGAGCTCGATGTCAGCCACAAGGACGTCACTTTTGCATGCTGTAACGCGGTACAAGAATTACAAAGCAAAACACACAAGCCGTCCTCAAGCGATTGGATTTGACATAGCTGGATGAACAGTTTAATTGGGTTATTAACACATCTCCACACTGACATCAAGAGCGTTAAATGTTGTGTAAATAGACTGGGGCAAACGGCTCTGCCAATGTGCTGGAGGCGGGTGGGAACGCCTCTCCCGAGTCCTTCTGCGAGCCCCGCGGCTCGCCGCTCTCTTTGCTCTTTGAAGCTGGGGCATCCCTTGGCTCCAAGATGGGAGGCGCTGGGAAGGCGGGAGGCAAAACCACGGCTCCTTTCAGAGCTGTGTCAGGGTTAAGAAGAAGGCAGGGTAGGGTCCACACCAGCCTCACCTGGCCTTACTTCTTCTGCAGAGCAACCTGGGAGCCATATTGAGGTATGCTAAATAGTATAGAGACCACGTTCCTACCACAGTCGTCTTTGGTTTCATCCCCAGGAGGTTAGATTGGCTTCATAATTATCACCAATAACGGCTGCTTCTGCACCCACTGGGGTTACCATCTCTGCTGGGATATCTCCTCCTTCTCTGCTAAGGACAGAAGCAAAGGGCTGTCTGTCTGGACAGGGGGTTTTGGGCCACTTTCTGTCCACGTGCACGGCGTTGTCCTGAGACAGCAGTTCCTCCGCTGCCTTTGCTGTGAGCCAGCGTCAACATTTGGGTGAAGCGATGATGTGGCTGTCACTCTGCAAACCTGTGCCTCATGTCCCGAGGGAGCAAGAGGATTAGCAAGGCACTTCAAAGCGTTGTGTAATTGCACTTTCTCTCAACTCACACGGCTTTGTTTTCTTAATTTTTAAAAGAAATGTCAGGCGAGCCTCCAGGGACAGGCGAAAGGATCCCTCTCTTGGTGACAGGGGGTAAAACAGAGCCCGCACGTTGTCCTCAGACTGGACTGGCTGCATCCGGGCTCATCTAGTGCCTGCGAAAGTGAGGGCAAATAAATCAGCATTGGGTTTGGTCCCTTCGGTCTTTTGGATTTGCAGCAGTCGGCTCTCACTGCTGCTCTGCATTTGTGTGCTGGAGTTCCTCTCCCTGGCTGACTCAGCGGGTAAGAGCCAGCTCTCCTGCATCCCCCTCCCCTTTATCCTCCCCACAGAGGGATGCTGTGGTGGACTCAAGGCAGCTTTCTGCCTCCCTGACCTCACCTTTGGAGGTGGTACCTCTCTTCTCAAAATTAGTTAAGTGAGTAAGACCCTTTAGTCTGTTCACCACGCTCCTTCTGAGTGATTGAAGCTTTAGGATGGAGGACTCTCTCCGGAGGTCCCACCAGCAGCCGAAGGACCGATGCCCACCTCTCCTCCTCCCTGCCTTGACTTAAAGGTTATAAATGCTTTGCTTCCCCTTGAGAAACCAGCACACTAGAGAAGAAATCAGAGATAGGCGATGAATTCCCCTGGGTATTATCTCCCGGCACACCAATAGCCTCTGCCTTAGCAGCTTTGCTTCCCGGTGTAGCTGTAACCTCACTCTCCTCTGCAGAGACAGGCGCTCTCAGCCGCAGAGCGTGCTGGTGCAGTCGTAAGCCATTCGTTTGTACACACCTCGGTTTTCGTGCGTAACACAGCTCAGGTCATGGGATCCCCGATTTTGCACGCTGGCGCAGTAGGACTCGTGTTTTTGCAAGCTCTCGCACGGAAAACGAATCAACTGCCTTCGGAGAAAGTTCCAATCTCGTCTTTAAAAGGTGCAGATTGTGCTGGAAAGGGCAGTGGGGGATTTCACACAGTTTGTAGCGAGGGAAA
This sequence comes from Anarhynchus alexandrinus, assembly GCA_008711295.1. Classification (NCBI taxonomy): domain Eukaryota; kingdom Metazoa; phylum Chordata; class Aves; order Charadriiformes; family Charadriidae; genus Anarhynchus; species Anarhynchus alexandrinus. Next base: position 6,383,284 of record VUYV01000007.1, on the reverse strand, counting down.
ATTTGGGTTGTGAAGACAAATTCTCTCCGAGCACAGTCAACTGCTTCATGTGATCTTTTTCTTAATCAAGTCAACCCTATCTTAAACGTTCCCTGTTTTTTCCTCCCCTCTTCAGCACTGTGGAAAGGCTCTGACTGCTCGAAATCATCCTCTAACTTCCTTCCATTGATGATAGTTCATCTGCCAACTAGATACCGGCTCTGGGGATGTTCTCTTTTCCTTTATTTAATCAATCTTCTTTCTGGCAAGTGGAGTTTGAAGAGAGAATGAGCTATTCACTGAGCAAAAATGAAACTGGTGCATCACAGAAGATAAATATTGGGGACTGGTTTATCTGGTTTGAAAGTATGTTCCGATTTTCTTCCTCCCTCTGCTCCTGGTGAAGAGTGAACTGTCTTCTCTGATGGCGCTCTGGGCTCTTCTCATCTTGGTTGGGACTTAGAAGTGCAGAAATTGAAAGGAAAAAAAGCCCAAAGAAAAACAAAGGAATGTTTTGAATGTTGAATCCTTTTGGTGTGATGCCAGTGGGAGGTGCTGGGTGAAGGCAGGCGATTAAGCACGCTGCCTCGCTCATCCCTAGACACGTTGTTCCTAGTAAATCAGCTCTGCTTCTGCTGCGTGTCAGGCGAACTCAAAGCTCGTCTGTCTTCAGAAATGCCACAAAACCTTCTCATCCAATAAAGGTTTCCCTTGCTAACTGGAATAACATTCGTAGGATCAAGTCACTGACATCTTCTCTTGCCATTTTTACTCATTAGGATGTTGAAATTTGGGGTCCGTCGGTGCATTGAAGGCTGTCTGTCTGCCTGGACCATCCCTCCCAGCTGTGGATCCTAAACTAGGGGTCAGGACCCCATGTGGGCTTGCGGCATTTAAAAGTGGGCTTGCAAGGCCAGGGGAAGCATAGCCATCGAGGTGAGATCTTCTGCCAGAAGTGTGATGAAAAGTTGCTCGTCAGTGGAAGGATTTGAGAAGTTCAGTCACAAGAACGTATTTTTTTGTGGTTTCTCTCATCTCCTGTTTTCTTCTGCATTTCCCTTTCTCTCTTTCCATATACTTCTCCCTGTTTTCTCCGCCCTAGTGCTCATAAATGAGATTATCACTCGCTGTAGACTCTTTCGTCCTTCAGAGAGCTGCACTGGAAGCTGAAATGCAGTCCAAATCGGAGGGTCGTGATCTTTTTTTAAGACAAGGAGAGGGGGAAATAATTTGGTTCTCATTCTTTAGAAGACTGGTGTTTTAAAAAGTCACAGGGTTATGCGATATTTTCCCAATTCCTCCTGTTTACATGGGAACAGCAGCAGGTCAGGCATCGCTCTGAGAGTCAGCAAAAGATTCCGTAACATTTCAAATTCTGACAAAATGAGAGAAAAGAAAAAAAAGAAAAAAAAGCAAGCCCTTTCCCCTTGTTTTTCTGGCCGGCTCGAGTTCACAGCATTTGGGAACGGCAAAGCAGATGACAGAAAACCACCACCCCGCAGTTGCTGCCACACAACGTTGACTCTCAGGGTTGGCTGCTTTCCTTCCCCACTTCCCGGGCTCCCAGCCCAGCGGGTCGGAGCTGCTTCCCGGCGGGCGTGGGGCAGGGGAGCCCATCGCTGCCCACACCGGCCCTGGGGAGATGGGGCTCGCTATGGCATTTTCTCACTAAAACAGATGCTCAGGTCCGTAAACAAATACACTGTTTTTGGTAACTGAGCTCCTATGAAAGGCAAAATTCACCGGCTCTGCAGCTTTGTCAAATAGATGGGACACTCTGATCCCATCTGATAAGGTGAGAGTCCGTCCAAAAGCAACAGTGCCAGGTCCAGTGATCTCATCCACCCAGGCAGGGACAGTGCAAAGAAGTGAAAAATGAATATGAAAAGAGAGAGAGAGAGAGAGAGAGAGAGAGAGATATCCAGGAGACAGCGTGAATAAACCCTCAGTAACACAGGAGTCACCCGTAGCAATAATAAACCCTGAAAAAACAAAGCTTGCCATTATGTGAGCGCTGATTCTGCTTTCACTTATATCAATCGGGATCTGGCAATCGGTTTTGACGGCAGGAAGGTTAGGCTCAGGCTGGAAATATTTCTGATCTGAACTTTTCACCCCGCAAGAACCTGTTCACACTTTAAGGGAAAATTGCGTGGCGCAGGCGTGACATTCGCACGGCGGCATCGCCTGCGCGGAGAGAGCGCGGGGGCGCAGGGTCTGAGCGGCGCAGAGCCCGCGTGCTGCAGGGTGCAACGGGGAATGCGCTGAACGGCCAGGACAGCACACAACTCAGAGTTTGATCTTTTCCCTGCACGGAAAATTTCTAATTTTTTACCAAAATTTCACAGAACAAAAGAAAAATTCACATTTTGCAGTTTTGTTATCTTTTCCTAGCAGGGGTTTCAACCTGCTTCTTGTTGCAGCAGTGACACAGTCCCGAGTTTATTGTTGGAGGGGAAAATGGAGGATAAGGAGATGGAAAGACCCAACCAAGGCCACACGGGAGGTCGGTGGCGGAGTTCAGAAAGCAAGGCTGAAAACTTGATTTCATTAATCTGAGTGACAAAATCATCCCTGCTCTTGTGCTTTCGAAACCAAAGCAACTTTTCCTCTTGGTGGTGGATCATGAGAAACAACAGCAAATATTACAGAAGCAAAATTCCCGAGAACCTTAAATATGTTATTAACCCTGCCCATGTTCATCACCCATAAGGCTTCCATTTTACATAAGATTTGTGCCGTTCCTCCTAGGTTTGGGGAATACTGCAAACAACCAAGTACATGTAAATACAGAATAAATGAAAATTTCTAATGACATATATCGTATTTTTCTAATGTTTATATTAATCTCAGAGATCCAGTCAGACTTTGTGGGTTGTAAATAATCTTTTGCTTATTCCTGGTGTATATGCAACATAAGGGAAATACGCAGCCAACAGCAGTGGATTATTTTTGCATCTTCAGCAGAGATGCTTAGCATAGTTACTAAAAAGATTATCGTACCATAGGAGGAAACAGAAAATTGACATGTTTTAAGGCCTTTTGAACACAAGACAGAAAACAGCAGGAGAAGAAGGGTGGAAAGTTTATACAGAAATTACTTCTGAGAAAATGACACCAGGAAAACGAGAAACACGTTTCCTCGGCGGAGCGAGGATTTGCATTTGCAGAGGACACATTGCCAGCTCACCAGTTTTTACAAGTGGTGAGGAAGAAAATGATGCATTTCCTGAAAGGAGAATAAAAAACAAACAAGAAGTCTCGCTGCAACCTGAGTGGGGGTAATCTAAAAGCGACCGTGAAACTAAGGCATAGTTGTGAATTCCTGGCCGAGCCGGGGATGGGGAGGGAAGGACAGCTGAGTCCAATCAGCTTGGCCAGGGCTCTCGCGCTCCTCCTGTCACGGGCTGCTACTTGATGTCTCTTATCATCTGCATCGGCCCCCTCGAGCCGAGCTGTGTTCTTAATGAGCTGATATATGAGACAGTGATAGCTGCAGCTTAAAGCTAATATTGTACCTTCAGAAACGCGATTTTTCAAACTGAACAAATGGCCTCTGAAGCTGCTGGTGACTCGGTGTAACGGACGATATGTCTGAAGACTTTTTCTTTTTTTTTTACGTGCATGTGTAGAAATGGCATGTTTTTAAATGAGTTCTGATGGGAGCGGCAGGTACGGCGCTGAGGGACCGCAGACCTCGTGCAGACAGGCTGACCCGGTGTCCCGGCTGATTTCCATGCCTTGCCTTGGGATGAGCATCCCCCTGTGTCTGGGGACGTGTCCCAATGCAGCTGCTTGCTTTGAAAGCCGTATGGGGACAGGGACCCTGGGAGGGGTTGGGAAATGGGTAATGCCACGCTTATCTCAGCTTATTGATCTGCTACTGGAAATCACTAATTGGCCTTCAAAGGAGTCAGGTCTTCTGCTTTGCATCTGTGTGGAAATATTTCAGTATCTATTTTTGGGTGGACTCACTCCAGGTGTCCATCTCCCTCCTAGAGCACCCAGCCCTAGCGTGAGCACCTCCACCACACCAGAGCAGCCTTCCCAAACTGGGTGTCCCTGGGGCAAATGTGGGTTTTAACTCTTCTGGAGCCCTTGTTTCTGGGCTTATGGACACAGGAACTTCTCCCATACTGCCCTAAAATATTTGAGCTGTGTGGGTGAAGAATTACAGAGCGATGAATGTTTCCTTCAAAACATTGTGAAGCTTCACCCGGATGATGGAGCAAACACGACCAAAAAACCTTTTGTAAGGCAGTTAAAACGCAGTGCCTACTTGAGAGGCGCAGTGTTATGGACACAGTTAATTTCCTTCCAATCCACAAAATTATTATAGTACTGGCTTTGAACAACATTAGGAAAATGATGCAATGGATACAACAAAAGCTGCAGTTATCCTGAAGGGATTTCGATGTAATAATATTCAGGCCGACATAATCAACAGAATCTCTGAACTGTTCAAGTTTCAGCCAGCATTGGCAATTAAGAAATCTTACCAAGAAATGTAACTTAACTCCTTATTAGCACTTGGACCTCTATCAGGAACACTGGAAAAAAAAAAAACCCAAAAAAATAACCAAGAGCATTTTTCAAATTAGCAGCCTTGAGGGCAATATAATATAAGTTCAGCCAGAGCAAATCGAGTAGGAATAGTTAATTTAGCTCTAGGAAACTTAAGAATCCCTCATCTCCTCATCAGCAGTAACTTGCTTGTTAAAGGAAGACAAATGAAAATGTTAATCAGCACAGATTCACACTGGGGGATTGCTTGGAATGAATCGCTCTTACCCGGCAGCCCTGGCGAGGTCATGTGCGTGTAACGGGCTCCGCTGACTCAAAAATGCTCCGAGCTGGAGAAATTTGACTTTAAAAGACCTGTGCCACAGCCTGCTTGGCAGAGACGATGTGTCCTATCGGGACAGGACGGCTCCAGAGTCGAGACAGGGGCTCACGATGTTGGCAACGGTCTGAGAATTATTTTTATTGCTGTATTTTTCATCCAGCTCATGGCTAGGACTGATGAATGTGCCCTATGTTGGATTTGACGTTGGGTGCTTGAACGGGTTTTGGCTGTGTCGTGAGCACGTTGTGCATCTCGGGGAAGGGGAGGCAGTGCCCTCGGGGGGGACAGGCACACGGCCAGGTAAGCAAGTCTGAGGAATTGTAGGACATTTAAAATCTTGTTAGTTTTTCTTTTCTTTTTTCTTTTCTTTCTTTTCCCCCCCCTCCTTTTAACAGAAGAAACAGCTCTGGCTAGTTATATGGACCATAGATTTAAAAATAGCTGGGTTCCTTCCTGTCTGAGGTAGAGAGAAAGATATAAGCCTGATTTATTGGCTGTCCAGTAGACTTTATATTCAATTTCCTCTTGTCACATTCCTATCAAGTAACTGCATGAGTGTAGCAGAGACAGGGTGAGCCTTTACAGAATAAATACATTCATTTACATGATGAATACCTATATTCACATGAATAAAAGTCCCTCTTCAAACACTCAAACAAATAAATACTGGCCCAACATTGTTAGCAAAAAAAAGGGTGAAGGAAAAGCCATTGCACGTCCTGGAATTCAGCTGCAGGTTAGAGTTAGCGAGCGTCTTTGTGAATACACGTTCCTAGGATGTACACATGGGATGCACCGAAATCGATGTCCTGCCACGTCCCATGCAATGAGGGACAAATCCTGCTTTCTGGGACACGGCCACGTCTTCCCTCTGCCTCCTTTTTGCCTTGCGATGCCCACGGTGGCCGACGCTGCGCAATGATAACTCAGAACAGCGGAGCCCCCCACGTGTCTGTGCTGCCCAGAGAGGGGTCCTGGGGGAGGAAAATCACCCGGTGGGGTTGTGCCTGGGTGCAAACACAGGGCTGGCTAAGCCAGGCTTGCTCACAGACCGGTCTGAGAACGGAAAAAGAGAAAGAAATGCAAAAAAATGAAATAAATCGGTGCAGTTATTAAGCTTCTCTGCAAGCTGGCATCGCGCTTTGAGCCAAGGTTTGCTGAGGTTCTGCTGGGCTGAACGCAGAAGTGGGTTTCCCTTGTGGGATGCTTCCACTGAGAGTGAAGGTTTGTTTCATGTTCAGATGGCCCAAGTGTTTCTACTTGGGTCATCAAGCAGCAACACCACCGAGAGCTCCATTTTACATTTCCATGGGTTCCAGTAGCTGGGTGAAGCTTCTATAAACCTTGCATTACGCATACAAATAGCTGTTATTTATCACTTTCATCATATGTAAAAAAAAGTCTTCTTTTCAGAGGAAACTTGGCCTTTTGAAAATAGGCTTATGAACTCACACGCATTCATGGAACTGGGACAGAGAACTGACACGAAATGTTTGCAGGAAGATGGATGCAATCCTGTCTCCAGGGAACAAATTAGGAACCCAACCAAGGAAAAACACTCTGGAAAACTTCACATCAAACAAGAAAAGGAAGGAGTGAGAAGAAATGAAACACATTTAAGATTATGAAAAGGGGTTTAGTTAACGTCTGAGTTTTGTCTGATGCCCTGGTGATGCCAATCAGTGAAATCAGCGTGGTGGCACCTGAGCCAAGCTCAGGATACGGCCCAGCACACGGCTCATTGCAACGGTCAGTCTAGGGCACCGGAATGCATCCAGCTTGATTTGCTCTGGTGAATTCAAAAATACTTTCCCTGTGTTGTATTAAATATAAACAAAGCATTCACTTAGATTGCATATTCTCCTGTACAAGTATGTTATTTTAATTTCCCCCAAGAGCTAAAAAAAGAAACTACATTTTTTTTTTTATTTGATATACATAATGTAGGTTGGCAGTATTAGTGTAAGTGTTTTCTATTCATGGTTTTCTGAAACTTTCTATTAGAAGTCTTTGAAATCGAACACCCTTCTTTTTATCATATATTACTTCCTCCCCTGGAACTATTCTGCCTCTGTGCAGTGATCCCATTAGGCTTTTAACTTTCATACGAAAAAAAACAACCCAAACCTGTGATAAAAATGTATTGATGTTTGAACACCATCCAAAACAGTCAACTTCAAAACCAACACACAGACACACAAATTTTGTGAATGGAAAATGGGAGCTTGATTTACTGGAAGGGGAAAAAGCTTTTGCATACGCAGTTACTATATTTAATGGACCATCTATTGACTTTAGGAATATCCAGTACCACTGGTGTTTGCAACAGCATTTAAGACATGATTTCCAAGAGAGTGGACCATGGGTTTATAGAAACCACAAGTGACACAAGTGACTTGTAGGCTTGACTATGGCTGCAGAATTCTTTATTCTTGCAGCAGTCAAGGAGTCCAGGATGGCTGTGGTTCTAGTTGCAAACTTAGAGATGGTATCAAAGAAGAAAAGATAGATTTGAAAGACTTAAAGCCATCATACACAGTTAAGAAAATGAAAAGATGACCTTAAATGGATTTTTTGGTGTTCAAAATGTTACTTTGGGTTAAATTTTATCAAAACTTTCTTTTCTGTCCCACTCAGGTCCCTTCTTTTACCATCAGTAAGTATTTCAATAGACTCAGAATATTCTCTTCGACCAGCATTTTCCACATTTACGAGATAAGCTGATTTAATAATAACAGCAATGTTGTAAAGCCAAGGACATCAACCTGATCCATCTGAAATCAGTCAGCTCCTCACCCAGGCTCTAGTGCATCCTAAGGGACTGGGTCAAGTGTTTGGGATGTAAAAGAAATCTCCCAGGCAATAGAGAGAAAGAGGAGGAAAGACAGAGGACTCGAGGTACCCAGACTGAATTACCTTAGAATATGTTTATTATTGGAGCACGCAGTGTTATGGGTTGAAGGATCATCTGCACATCTGAAATGAGAGTCATACTCTCATTCCAATTCATGTCCAATGAGAGGACATACTTTGTCCTGGGCTGAGACTCTTCATTTCCAGGCCCAGCTGAATAAATGCCAAATTTCTGCTAAGGTTGATGAACTGAGTAAGACCCAAGGCATGTTTGAGACCCGTCTTACCTCTCTTGTTGCATCCTCAATTCACCTGAAAGGCAACCCAATTTGCCTTTTGGTGTGCTGGTGTTCAGTGCTTCCCATGGGACACCATGCCAGGACAGCAGATTGCACTCACCTACTGCTGTCCTAATATGGCCATATTGTTTTCGCTTGATGCTGCGTGACGACTCAATATTCACCAACTAAGACATATTGGCCGGGTAAGTCCCACCATGCTGCTTCTGGTCCTTGCCCAGAAACACATCCCAACACCGCCTGGAGGAGTACATTAAATCCTGTTAATTTAACACATCCCTTTCATGCATGTGACATCCACACCTGCAACAAAAATCATGTGAGTGCTTTCAGTGATAATTTAGAGAAAAACCAAGTTCGAGAACCTCAGAAGTGATTTCATTGAAATCAAACAAACTGCTAGTTCTTGACGTAATTAAGGGTGTTTGATTTGGCTCTCGGGCAATGAAACAGCTACAGGCAGAAAAGTGGTTGCAGCTTTTGTCCTAACGAATATGAAGCATCATTATTCTCTACCACCTCAGTACCAATCCTCTTCTGTTAAAATCTTTCAAACATTTCTTATTTTTCACTTTTCCTGGCACCGTAAAGTGAAAGAAATGTTTGACAGGTATTAATTTTGAAAACAAATGGTAGATTTTCAGATCAGCTGCTGACAAGAAAGCAGGGAAAAAGAAAATTGCAGGTTGTTTTAATTGCAGATTGGGAATTTTATAAACAAAATACGCACACGTATCATTTATAATCATGATCCAGGCCAGAGCAATAATTATGATAAATCCTTTGTCAACCCTACCAAGAAGTCTTTTATGAAGTAGTAGGAAATTAATTCACATTCTAGACAATGGTTCAATAAAATGCTTTCCAGCTTCTCTGACATATGGAATTCCACATGGGCTGCAATCAGATGTTCCCCAAATCACACTTTTTCATTGCTTAACTCCTTGACAGTTTAACATAAACAAGCACTGAATTCATTAAGCTGCATTTTTTAAGCTTTCTAATTAACTGAAACAGCTGAAGTTTGAATCTTCAAACGCATGTTAAAGGCTTAATTTTCAAGACATAAACCACTGTAAGACCTGCAGTTTATTAATGTTTGAGGTGTTCAGCAGAGTACCTTTCCTTCTGTTGTTCTTCATAGTTCTGCAAAATGTAGACTTTCAATAGTTTAACATAGAGTAATTGACAAAACCAGAAAATATCTCATTTTTATAATGAAAGGCATTATTGCTTTGATTTGGAAACAGAACCTTTTTGACTATGAGCTCCCTGATTACCTTGTCCAACCTTATCACACTGTCTTCATTGCTCCATTAAATGTCCTGTGGCTCCCTAAAGACCACGTACTTAAGCACTGTTCCTCAAAAAACAGGCATGTCCCTGCTCTGTGTGGTTCATGTCACATTCAAGAGACAGTCCAGTCAATATTCTGGATGCAGTCTTGATCCCAGAGAAGGCTGCTTTAACTCATTAAAGTCTTTTAATCTTTGCCAAGACTTGGGAAATATGCTTCTGGAGGCAACTGGGTTTTAATCATTCTACAGTCTTAAATATACGTTACTACACAGCGAGAATTGGGTAGGTCAGGAGACTGATAATATGGCTTCATCCCTTGGACCTGTATGATCCTTGCTTGCAGCCAGGTGAGACCACAGAAATGACCTGAACACCGTAGATATTTGGTTCCTCCAAAGGTGTTTTTAAATTCAACCACTTTGAACTTGAGATAGCTACCTTTTAATTCTTAAATGAAAGTAACCACGGCAACAGCATCACTTTAAGTTGGGGGCAGACACAGCATCTATATGACCTGAGGGCCATATGGCCATGGCATCACAACAAAGATACATATCCAAGCTAATGGAGGGGAGAAAGCCCTTTTATCTCTTCTGCCCACCAGTAATCACTACGATGGAGCCCATCCAAAAGAAACCTGTAACAACGCTCTGTCATTTTAGGAGGCATTGAACTGAGCCATGGTGGGACTTGTCTTGCTCAGCATGGATGGTGAGTTGTGCGCCTCTTCTTTCAGGTGAGATAAATCTGACTTGGGTACCAGGTGCTCTGTCCCGCCGGCGGGTTTATGTGTGAAATGTGAAGAAAGGAGGAAATGATGGGAAGTAAAGCACCATCAGCAAAACTTTCACGTGGGTTTTGTTCCCAGGAAACCACTTCCTCTGTTTGTATGGGCTGGAATGGGGATGGGACTGCATGGGGACGCTCGTTCTCAGCTAATTTAGCCAAGCTAGAAAAGCTGTGGCACCTAACTAAAATTAAAGGAGGCTTTTCTTTTTAATTATTTGTTTATCTGGATTCTGCTGTCATGGAGTTTTTATTGTATGGGAATTTCCCCTCTCTTCTTTTTCCTTTCTTTCCCTCCTTTTTTTTTTCTACCAAAACTGATTACAGTGAAGTAAATTTTCAAGAGTGAGTTTGAAGTAGAGAAAAAACCTAGGCTGTTGTGAATGGGGAACAACACATGGATTTACACCACGGAGGAGCACAGTAATGCACAATTTTACTAACATTTGGATAAATGACACAATTCCTTAGTGATCACTGATCTCATTGAGAGCTTACCTGCTGAGGGTGGGGCACCAGCCAAAGTTAAAAAGCACAGTAGCTTTCTGGCAGAAGGACATTCTCCTGTGCTCAGGTGAAAATGCACCTATATCAATGTACATCAATATCTCGTAGTGGTTGGAAGGTTGCTTTTCTTTCCATTTTTAAAAATAAAAATATCTTTAGTGGGAGAAGATGAAGAGAGATCCGTGCAGTCCCAGTGCTATGTGATTTCCCACATCACTGTGAACGGTATTTCTCATGAGAGAAACTTTCATGAGCTTTTTTTTCCCTTGGCCAACCACCTCTCCATGCCTCCAAGGGGACGGAAAACAGAGGGGCTCCATTTGATAGAGTCTGATTATCACCATTTCAGCTTCTGCAGTAAGGCACATCCCTCCTGATACAAAACTCTTTTTTAACACATACATACCACCACGATGCTACAGAGGAAAAAATTGTCACCACATTGCAATGACGCAAAGACCACAGAAGCCAAAGGAAAAGAAACCTATTATTGGCTTTATTTTCTATATGTAGGCAACGGTGCAGTAAAGACTCTAAGCAAAAATAAAAGCGTAAGCCTGAGAGTGGTTTCATTGAAATTAGGAAGATCTCAGCTTATTGTTAACTTTTGCATCTGCTTACAGGCTTTGCTAAGTCAGCACTTCTGTGCCACTGGAGAGGCAGAACTGGAGTACTTTTGTACAACAGAGTGGGAAAATGAAGTTTGGGGTGAGCTGGATCCAAGCGCTGGATCACAATTTGGTGTGCAGTTAATTAGTATTAATAAATTTTCCATTGTGGAGAAGCTCTTGACGAAAGAGCTCGGTCATCCCAGAACATCTGCAATGGAAAATGTATGGGCAACAAGGTTTAAAGAGAATTCTCTGAATATGGAGAAGTTCTTATAGATCCCATATGATTAAAAAGAAAGAAGTGAAAATTGTTTAAGTACACTGTAGCATCATTCATTATCATAAAAATCCTCCAAAGCAGAGGAATGTTCCAGTTGTTTCTGAATGAAAAGAGAAGCACTTTTACAGGTGACCTTCCAGCAGCCTTACTTTAGTTCCCACCGCCGGCCACAAATAAAGCATTTTTAAACCAGTAAAATTCCTTGTTTCTCCCCACAGACAGATGTTTGTGGAGGTTTTAGGTTGCCTCACTCTATAGCACCTCCATGACAAGGGCAGTTGCAAGGGGGACTACTGGATGCCCATGTCTTCAGGGGTGAAAACTTGAGTGGGTTCATGGGGAGCAGAGCAGGTGGGCTGCTGTTCCCGTGGCATCCCTGAACCAGAAACTGGAGGAGACTGTGGAAGCGGGAGAAGGAATAAGAAACTAATTTTATGGGTCTGTAATCAGTGAATTTGTTAAAAAAAAAGGGGGGGAAACTTTGTAAAGCTTTCATCTGTGGTCAGGGGACTTGCTCTGTCAAGCCTCATTCTAGCTGGTAACACCCCTATGTTACATCAGGAAAGTGAAGAGGAGAAATAATCCTTAAATATAGCAGGAAGCTCATAAATAAGAAGCGTGGGCAAAAGGTGTCCCAGAAGCCTCGTGCCTCTGGAAATGTGCAGTGTGGAGCTGGTGCCTTGGCAGGACGTGGAGCCACCAAGGCGCTGCCGAGGGCTGGGAACAGCTGGCTTTCCGCGCTGACCAAGCATCCAGCCCCCGGAGTGGTGTTGTGTCTCAGCACAACAAAGCTCCTGGAGTGGGAAAGGGGGTTGTGGTGGCGCGGCGTCACCTGCCAGCTTGCAAAAAGCAAAACGGAGCCAAGCCGCATCCCGGAGCCGAAGGCTTAGTGAGGTTAGTCACCAGTGACCGGAGCATCCCAAAATAAACACGTATGTGTTTTTTGTTCCTTGGTTTGTCGGTCATACCCCGTGTGCAGGGACAGGCTGGAACAACCGCCCTGGAGCCCCCCAGGATTTGTTTTGGAGTTAGAAATAAGACCTTAAGTCAATTAGGAACTCTTGGAAAAAGCCATGCTAGGAAAGACGTGGGCAAATTGTGAGAGCAACCACAGGTCACTTCGACTGGGAGAACTGGGGAAGGTACTGTTGAAGGGAAGATCAGGATCTGAGGTTGTGCCTGAGAATAGTGCTGGCAAGCACAGGGCAAAGCAGCTGCTTAAATTGCTGCTGCCCTGTCCTGTACCACCCTTCTTCCTTCTGTTCCTCTCCATGGCAATGCATCTTAGCAAAACACCAGAGGACAACTGCCAACAGAGGAGAGGACAATTAATTTGAACCTCCTTTTCTGCTCAGGAACATTGCCAGGCCAATTACTGTGCTCTCAAAGTGCATTTAAGCAAACTTATTTGCTAAATGCTTCTTCAGGTATTTTGCTGAGCGTCCTGATTGTAGATGGATAAGTGCAGTGGAGCTGTTTATGTTCCTCAACTGGATCCATGTGGGGCGTTTCTGGTGTGAATATCTGCACTTCAGAGCATAGGGTTTTATTTCCCTGAGAATATGCTGATGTAATGTAGAAATCCTCATCCCACGGATATTTGCTCTGGTGAAGTCCAAAGCACCAAAGCAAAGCGGTTGCTTGTGAGAGCGGAGCAGCCCTGGAAGCCAAAGGTGATGGTAGCACTGCTGCTGAGGGAGGGTTTGCAACACATGAAGCTTAACTCCTGCTCCAGACCTGCTGCAGGTCTCCGGCACGGTCATCCCACCCCACTCCCAGCACCCCTTCCCTTGTTTCTCCACTGTCATGCAGAAGAAGAGCTCCTCATTCGGTTTGCCTCCGCTTCACTCCTTATTTTCCACAGTGCGCTCGGTAATTGTTTAGAACGGTACTGCTGTGCAGAGGCATTGATAAAATTTAAAAGTTAGAAGCCAAAGACTGGCAAGGAGCACACGCTTTCCTTAACTTTGCCTGCGCCGTGACTGGAGAGGGCTCTGACCTTCCTGACCGCCGGCACCCCCTCCCCACAGACAGGCTGAACTTCTGCCCTCAGAGTGGTTTTGGTTTTGTCACTCATTTTTTGCATTGTTTTTGCTCACTTTGGGCAAAAAAAAAAACCCCATGATGCTGAGCCTGAAATTAAGAAAAGATTTAAAAGACTCTGTTTGCTTTAAAGAAAACAACATTTAATGCAACTCTTCGCTCTGTTGTGTTACCCCCGTAGGCTAGAAGCATCCTGGGTGAGGCTGCTTTAGCGAGGTCTTGTGGTTTTGCTAAGAACAACAGACACGGGATAATTACACAAATAGGCCCTGACCTCCAGCTCTGTCCGATCTCCCGTTACATCTGAGAGCTTTGGATCAGGACCAGCGCCGTGGAGCAGGCTGAGGTCCTCCCGTGCAAGATGAGGAGGGGGTTTGTCATTTGACCGTGTGCCACTCGTAGTTCTGCAGGCATTTTGGTAAGAAGATGCTCGGTAGGAGCTTTTGTTGTCTGAAATCACACGTTGAAAACAATAAGGGGAAAGCAAAGAACATTTCTGAGCTCTCATTAATTATTCATTAATAGTGACTCTTTCTAGAGGAAGAAAGTGGTTTAGAAAAAAAATAATAGGTAGAAAAGTGTTAGCAAAAGCTCTTAACATCATGCTTGGTTCATTCGCTCAGGTTGTCTTTCACCTAGGGCTTTGTCCTCTTAGCCATGAGAATGCAGGTGGTGGACATCATTCTGGTGTTGAGGAAGAAAATGATGTCTATTATACAACTATAGGCCTGATCCAAATCCACTGAATTCACCAAAGCCACAGATGTCACCAAATCCATCAGGAATTATTTTCCGAAGAGAGGTCCATAGCACAGCCTCCAGGTACAGTCCAAGCTTTGGGTGTTGAAGCTGCATCTGCTTCAAATTATGGACGGGCATTTTGCTTTTGCTTGCATGTCAGTTCAAACAGACATGGTAAGGACTTTTGCACTGAAGGAAAATAATGAAGAAGGACTAAATGACAGGAGAGGAAGGAGAAAATAATTAATCAGGCTGAAAAGCAAAATCAATCATTCCCTTCCTACATGACTTTTTGGTGGTTAGAACTCTCAAAGTGTCTTCTGAAAAGAAAGTGAAACCACCAGTATGCTCCAAAAATCAAGGACAGTTAATAAGTGACTGCAGCTTCAAATTGTAAAGAATTTTGGGGAGATGATGACTTCTTTGGCTCACGCATAGACCCTATGAAGCATTTAGAGTGTCCCAGAAATTTTTACCTTCATTAAGAAACCATATGCCTTACTGGAGCAGTTTTGCAAAACCACAAATAAAATGTAATGAGTTCAGCATTTTCATATCATTCTAATTTTCTTAGCTGATATTTGAGATAAAAGACAAAGCCTGCCTTGGTTTCAGTTCAGAGGACGTTCAGTACTATGGCTTCACTTTTCTGAAATACTGATCAAAGCGGAGCTGTGAAATCTTACTATCCCATTGCTAACTGCACTGTTGACTTTGTGCATACTTCCAAAATCCCTGCTTCCCCTTAGACCTTTTGACCACCTTATTTAAAAAAAAAAGGCAAGATATTTGCATTTGGTGCTGTTCAGGACTTTCTTGCTAGAAACAGTCTTACTAGGGAGCTGAAACATGATTTTCCTGTTCTATAATTAAAAGAATAAACCTTTTCTGTGGTACCTCCAAGCTTGCTCTGCTCTGAAACACGTGTGATATCATTTTGCCTACTGTGAGGGATGCAGTTCATTAACCTTGGAGACACCCCTCTCATCAAAGAAAGGAGGAAAACGACTCACGAGTTTTCCTCTCAGATTCTCTGATTATATTAATCCCAGAAGATCTGAACTTCATTTTCTCCCCATCTGGGACAAGAATCCAGCAGGGAGAAGTTCAGGGTACCCAAATGTTTCCATAACTGTCTCAGATATCTTCATGCATTTCAGCTCGGCAGCTGTGTAACCAAGCGCGGCGGCGTGGGGCTCCCCATCAGGTTCAACCCATCCCTGCCCCTAGGCTCTCCTGGGAGGGGGAACATCGGGGGGGGGGGATGGGAGGGGCAAAGGGTACTGGGACACCTCACCTCACCCATCACCTGATGCCAGCTGGGTGGCATCAAGTTTTTCCCAAGAGCCTTCTCCCTCCATAATTCATCTTTTAAATAAATAAAGAAAGGAAATATGATGTTGGCAGGGTGACACAGAGGCAGGCACGGCGAAGAAGTGGCTGTCTGTGAAAGTGGCTTTCAGGCAAGCTCGCCGGCAGGGAAGGGACCAGTGGGACCAGTTAAACGGTGGGTGGTTTGAGGTGACGCTAGAAGGATCCTGCTACCCTTGGGATGGTTTTATGCAGTGGCCCTGGGAATTGCAGACCTACAGGAAACTGTAATTTTCATTTGAGCGAATTTAACATCCTGTGGACACCCTCATGGGTGGGGGTGATGATACAGGAGTCTGTGAGTCATCTCGGGAGCTGGATGTCAATGCCAGGCAGCACCCATGAACGTTGCACGGGGTCTAACACTGCAGATGGAGCATCTGCACAAGAGCTTTGGGCACACGGGCATCCGCACCCATAGCCTGGCACTCGTCTGCGCACGTGTGCAGGGGGTAACTGGGGGAGCTGACACTGTGTTCAACTTGTTTCTGTGGTCTCTGAACATCAGCCTTGAAGTCAATCTTCTTTTCTGGAGGGAAAAATAGTAGTTTTGACATTCCAAGAAATCCCAAAAGGAAAAATACTGAAAATTAAATGGGTTGGTCTCCGTCCAACTCACTTACTCATGGGAGATAAATGATTTCGTATGCTAATGACCATTCCCTCAAATCTCTGACATTTTCTTACAATGTACTTAAGTACAGTTTGTTTTGCTTTCTGTCTCCACAACAATTACAAAGATTTATATTTTATTGCTCCGGTTATGTTTGCCAGGACCACACTTCCTTTCCTTTTTAAAGGCACAGCGATATTGTCTGGTACGGCACACAACGGAGTTTCTGAATTGCTAAAATGAAAATAAACAAGGCTGAACTTATCTTCTGGAAGAGGGCAGACACTTTCGCTAGGCATAGCGAAGCCAATAAAGGCTTCTGGCTCTTTTCTCCTCGACAGATCAGTACACACAGAATCAACGGCAGTTCATAAGCAAGACAACTCTGTCACCTTTTGTGATAACTTAAAATTAATTCCCCCTTCTAATGTGATTATGAACAGCTAAAACCTGCCACCTCTCAAGGCGCTTCTGGTGGTAAAGGCTAATTTCTTCAGTCTACTGTTTGGCAATGGGGATGCGTGCGCTCTGTGGAGGAGGGACTCCCGCGTTGGTGCAAGCTGGTGGAGGAACAAAGTCCCAGTGTATCCAGGGGCAGGTAGCACAGACGATGATTGTTTCCAGTGACACCTTTCCCTGCCTCCTCCACCCGGCTCCCAGCCCTCCGTGTGACTCAGATCTCCATTGAGGAGGACCGACGGGAGGAGGAGAGCTTTAGTTCGTGGCCTCCCTGCTGGCTTTGCCAGCCGGGATGCTGGTGCTAAATTAGCGTTGCTGGGTTAAGTCTGCAGGGAATGGAGCTGAGGTCACGACGTTTCAGACTGGGAACCAGATAATCCTGGGCTGCAATGGCGCTTTGCCCACGGTTGCCTGAGGAGCCTTTTCCGTTGCCCTGTCTCTGCCACATCTGAGCAGCTCAGCACCACGAGAGGTGCTGAGCCCCCGCGATGCCCCTGTGGCACCCGCCAGCCTGCCACTAATTAGTCCTCTGCTGCGCTCTCGTTATGTTATACCCCGTGTTGTCTTAAAAGCATAATCCCCTTGTCCTGCCGGTGTGGGAGGTAGCAGGGTGGTTGAAGAAGTCCTGCTTCACCGACCGGGACTGGCTGCCCAAGCGGTGGGCAGTGACCATGGGAGCATCGCTGGTCCTCTGCAACGCAAACGTCGTGAGGGGTGGCCGTGCGCATGTGAATCGGCTTCACGGCTCAGTTCCAGCCAAAAATGGGCTGCGAATGGTGACCTCACGGCAGGTCGGATCCAGTCTTGTTTTTACAGACAGATGGAGAATCCACTGATTGTGGCTTTCTTGGGAATCATTTGCAGTCCNGGGACGGAAAACAGAGGGGCTCCATTTGATACAGTCTGATTATCACCATTTCAGCTTCTGCAGTAAGGCGCATCCCTCCTGATACAAAACTGTTTTTTAACAAATACATACCACCACGATGCTACAGAGGAAAAAATTGTCACCACATTGCAATGACGCAAAGACCACAGAAGCCAAAGGAAAAGAAACCTATTATTGGCTTTATTTTCTATATGTAGGCAACGGTGCAGTAAAGACTCTAAGCAAAAATAAAAGCCCACAAATAAAGCATTTTTAAACCAGTAAAATTCCTTGTTTCTCCCCACAGACAGATGTTTGTGGAAGCTTCAGGTTGCCTCACTCTATAGCACCTCTGTGACAAGGGCAGTTGCAAGGGGGACTACTGGATGCCCATGTCTTCAGGGGTGAAAACTTGAGTGGGTTCATGGGGAGCAGAGCAGGTGGGCTGCTGTTCCCGTGGCATCCCTGAACCAGAAACTGGAGGAGACTGTGGAAGCGGGAGAAGGAATAATAAACTAATTTTATGGGTCTGTAATCAGTGAATTTGTTAAAAAAAAAGGGGGGGAAACTTTGTAAAGCTTTCATCTGTGGTCAGGGGACTTGCTCTGTAAAGCCTCATTCTAGCTGGTAACACCCCTATGTTACATCAGGAAAGTGAAGAGGAGAAATAATCCTTAAATATAGCAGGAAGCTCATAAATAAGAAGCGTGGGCAAAAGGTGTCCCAGAAGCCTCGTGCCTCTGGAAATGTGCAGTGTGGAGCTGGTGCCTTGGCAGGACGTGGAGCCACCAAGGCGCTGCCGAGGGCTGGGAACAGCTGGCTTTCCGCGCTGACCAAGCATCCAGCCCCCGGAGTGGTGTTGTGTCTCAGCACAACAAAGCTCCTGGAGTGGGAAAGGGGGTTGTGGTGGCGCGGCGTCACCTGCCAGCTTGCAAAAAGCAAAACGGAGCCAAGCCGCATCCCGGAGCCGAAGGCTTAGTGAGGTTAGTCACCAGTGACCGGAGCATCCCAAAATAAACACGTATGTGTTTTTTGTTCCTTGGTTTGTCGGTCATACCCCGTGTGCAGGGACAGGCTGGAACAACCGCCCTGGAGCCCCCCAGGATTTGTTTTGGAGTTAGAAATAAGACCTTAAGTCAATTAGGAACTCTTGGAAAAAGCCATGCTAGGAAAGACATGGGCAAATTGTGAGAGCAACCACAGGTCACTTCGACTGGGAGAACTGGGGAAGGTACTGTTGAAGGGAAGATCAGGATCTGAGGTTGTGCCTGAGAATAGTGCTGGCAAGCACAGGGCAAAGCAGCTGCTTAAATTGCTGCTGCCCTGTCCTGTACCACCCTTCTTCCTTCTGCTCCTCTCCATGGCAATGCATCTTAGCAAAACACCAGAGGACAACTGCCAACAGAGGAGAGGACAATTAATTTGAACCTCCTTTTCTGCTCAGGAACATTGCCAGGCCAATTACTGTGCTCTCAAAGTGCATTTAAGCAAACTTATTTGCTAAATGCTTCTTCAGGTATTTTGCTGAGCGTCCTGATTGTAGATGGATAAGTGCAGTGGAGCTGTTTATGTTCCTCAACTGGATCCATGTGGGGCGTTTCTGGTGTGAATATCTGCACTTCAGAGCATAGGGTTTTATTTCCCTGAGAATATGCTGATGTAATGTAGAAATCCTCATCCCACGGATATTTGCTCTGGTGAAGTCCAAAGCACCAAAGCAAAGCGGTTGCTTGTGAGAGCGGAGCAGCCCTGGAAGCCAAAGGTGATGGTAGCACTGCTGCTGAGGGAGGGTTTGCAACACATGAAGCTTAACTCCTGCTCCAGACCTGCTGCAGGTCTCCGGCACGGTCATCCCACCCCACTCCCAGCACCCCTTCCCTTGTTTCTCCACTGTCATGCAGAAGAAGAGCTCCTCATTCGGTTTGCCTCCGCTTCACTCCTTATTTTCCACAGTGCGCTCGGTAATTGTTTAGAACGGTACTGCTGTGCAGAGGCATTGATAAAATTTAAAAGTTAGAAGCCAAAGACTGGCAAGGAGCACACGCTTTCCTTAACTTTGCCTGCGCCGTGACTGGAGAGGGCTCTGACCTTCCTGACCGCCGGCACCCCCTCCCCACAGACAGGCTGAACTTCTGCCCTCAGAGTGGTTTTGGTTTTGTCACTCATTTTTTGCATTGTTTTTGCTCACTTTGGGCAAAAAAAAAAACCCCATGATGCTGAGCCTGAAATTAAGAAAAGATTTAAAAGACTCTGTTTGCTTTAAAGAAAACAACATTTAATGCAACTCTTCGCTCTGTTGTGTTACCCCCGTAGGCTAGAAGCATCCTGGGTGAGGCTGCTTTAGCGAGGTCTTGTGGTTTTGCTAAGAACAACAGACACGGGATAATTACACAAATAGGCCCTGACCTCCAGCTCTGTCCGATCTCCCGTTACATCTGAGAGCTTTGGATCAGGACCAGCGCCGTGGAGCAGGCTGAGGTCCTCCCGTGCAAGATGAGGAGGGGGTTTGTCATTTGACCGTGTGCCACTCGTAGTTCTGCAGGCATTTTGGTAAGAAGATGCTCGGTAGGAGCTTTTGTTGTCTGAAATCACACGTTGAAAACAATAAGGGGAAAGCAAAGAACATTTCTGAGCTCTCATTAATTATTCATTAATAGTGACTCTTTCTAGAGGAAGAAAGTGGTTTAGAAAAAAAATAATAGGTAGAAAAGTGTTAGCAAAAGCTCTTAACATCATGCTTGGTTCATTCGCTCAGGTTGTCTTTCACCTAGGGCTTTGTCCTCTTAGCCATGAGAATGCAGGTGGTGGACATCATTCTGGTGTTGAGGAAGAAAATGATGTCTATTATACAACTATAGGCCTGATCCAAATCCACTGAATTCACCAAAGCCACAGATGTCACCAAATCCATCAGGAATTATTTTCCGAAGAGAGGTCCATAGCACAGCCTCCAGGTACAGTCCAAGCTTTGGGTGTTGAAGCTGCATCTGCTTCAAATTATGGACGGGCATTTTGCTTTTGCTTGCATGTCAGTTCAAACAGACATGGTAAGGACTTTTGCACTGAAGGAAAATAATGAAGAAGGACTAAATGACAGGAGAGGAAGGAGAAAATAATTAATCAGGCTGAAAAGCAAAATCAATCATTCCCTTCCTACATGACTTTTTGGTGGTTAGAACTCTCAAAGTGTCTTCTGAAAAGAAAGTGAAACCACCAGTATGCTCCAAAAATCAAGGACAGTTAATAAGTGACTGCAGCTTCAAATTGTAAAGAATTTTGGGGAGATGATGACTTCTTTGGCTCACGCATAGACCCTACAAAGCATTTAGAGTGTCCCAGAAATTTTTACCTTCATTAAGAAACCATATGCCTTACTGGAGCAGTTTTGCAAAACCACAAATAAAATGTAATGAGTTCAGCATTTTCATATCATTCTAATTTTCTTAGCTGATATTTGAGATAAAAGACAAAGCCTGCCTTGGTTTCAGTTCAGAGGACGTTCAGTACTATGGCTTCACTTTTCTGAAATACTGATCAAAGCGGAGCTGTGAAATCTTACTATCCCATTGCTAACTGCACTGTTGACTTTGTGCATACTTCCAAAATCCCTGCTTCCCCTTAGACCTTTTGACCACCTTATTTAAAAAAAAAAAAAGCAAGATATTTGCATTTGGTGCTGTTCAGGACTTTCTTGCTAGAAACAGTCTTACTAGGGAGCTGAAACATGATTTTCCTGTTCTATAATTAAAAGAATAAACCTTTTCTGTGGTACCTCCAAGCTTGCTCTGCTCTGAAACACGTGTGATATCATTTTGCCTACTGTGAGGGATGCAGTTCATTAACCTTGGAGACACCCCTCTCATCAAAGAAAGGAGGAAAACGACTCACGAGTTTTCCTCTCAGATTCTCTGATTATATTAATCCCAGAAGATCTGAACTTCATTTTCTCCCCATCTGGGACAAGAATCCAGCAGGGAGAAGTTCAGGGTACCCAAATGTTTCCATAACTGTCTCAGATATCTTCATGCATTTCAGCTCGGCAGCTGTGTAACCAAGCGCGGCGGCGTGGGGCTCCCCATCAGGTTCAACCCATCCCTGCCCCTAGGCTCTCCTGGGAGGGGGAACATCTGGGGGGGGGGATGGGAGGGGCAAAGGGTACTGGGACACCTCACCTCACCCATCACCTGATGCCAGCTGGGTGGCATCATGTTTTTCCCAATAGCCTTCTCCCTCCGTAAATCATCTTTTAAATAAATAAAGAAAGGAAATATGATGTTGGCAGGGTGACACAGAGGCAGGCACGGCGAAGAAGTGGCTGTCTGTGAAAGTGGCTTTCAGGCAAGCTCGCCGGCAGGGAAGGGACCAGCGGGACCAGTTAAACGGTGGGTGGTTTGAGGTGACGCTAGAAGGATCCTGCTACCCTTGGGATGGTTTTATGCAGTGGCCCTGGGAATTGCAGACCTACAGGAAACTGTAATTTTCATTTGAGCGAATTTAACATCCTGTGGACACCCTCATGGGTGGGGGTGATGATACAGGAGTCTGTGAGTCATCTCGGGAGCTGGATGTCAATGCCAGGCAGCACCCATGAACGTTGCACGGGGTCTAACACTGCAGATGGAGCATCTGCACAAGAGCTTTGGGCACACGGGCATCCGCACCCATAGCCTGGCACTCGTCTGCGCACGTGTGCAGGGGGTAACTGGGGGAGCTGACACTGTGTTCAACTTGTTTCTGTGGTCTCTGAACATCAGCCTTGAAGTCAATCTTCTTTTCTGGAGGGAAAAATAGTAGTTTTGACATTCCAAGAAATCCCAAAAGGAAAAATACTGAAAATTAAATGGGTTGGTCTCTGTCCAACTCACTTACTCATGGGAGATAAATGATTTCGTATGCTAATGACCATTCCCTCAAATCTCTGACATTTTCTTACAATGTACTTAAGTACAGTTTGTTTTGCTTTCTGTCTCCACAACAATTACAAAGATTTATATTTTATTGCTCCGGTTATGTTTGCCAGGACCACACTTCCTTTCCTTTTTAAAGGCACAGCGATATTGTCTGGTACGGCACACAACGGAGTTTCTGAATTGCTAAAATGAAAATAAACAAGGCTGAACTTATCTTCTGGAAGAGGGCAGACACTTTCGCTAGGCATAGCGAAGCCAATAAAGGCTTCTGGCTCTTTTCTCCTCGACAGATCAGTACACACAGAATCAACGGCAGTTCATAAGCAAGACAACTCTGTCACCTTTTGTGATAACTTAAAATTAATTCCCCCTTCTAATGTGATTATGAACAGCTAAAACCTGCCACCTCTCAAGGCGCTTCTGGTGGTAAAGGCTAATTTCTTCAGTCTACTGTTTGGCAATGGGGATGCGTGCACTCTGTGGAGGAGGGACTCCCGCGTTGGTGCAAGCTGGTGGAAGAACAAAGTCCCAGTGTATCCAGGGGCAGGTAGCACAGACGATGATTGTTTCCAGTGACACCTTTCCCTGCCTCCTCCACCCGGCTCCCAGCCCTCCGTGTGACTCAGATCTCCATTGAGGAGGACCGACGGGAGGAGGAGAGCTTTAGTTCGTGGCCTCCCTGCTGGCTTTGCCAGCCGGGATGCTGGTGCTAAATTAGCGTTGCTGGGTTAAGTCTGCAGGGAATGGAGCTGAGGTCACGACGTTTCAGACTGGGAACCAGATAATCCTGGGCTGCAATGGCGCTTTGCCCACGGTTGCCTGAGGAGCCTTTTCCGTCGCCCTGTCTCTGCCACATCTGAGCAGCTCAGCACCACGAGAGGTGCTGAGCCCCCGCGATGCTCCTGTGGCACCCGCCAGCCTGCCACTAATTAGTCCTCTGCTGCGCTCTCGTTATGTTATACCCCGTGTTGTCTTAAAAGCATAATCCCCTTGTCCTGCCGGTGTGGGAGGTAGCAGGGTGGTTGAAGAAGTCCTGCTTCACCGACCGGGACTGGCTGCCCGAGCGGTGGGCAGTGACCATGGGAGCATCGCTGGTCCTCTGCAACGCAAACGTCGTGAGGGGTGGCCGTGCGCGTGTGAATCGGCTTCGCGGCTCGGTTCCAGCCAAAAACGGGCTGCGAGTGATGACCTCACGGCAGGTCGGATCCAGTCTTGTTTTTACAGACAGATGGAGAATCCACTGATTGTGGCTTTCTTGGGAATCATTTGCAGTCCATGAGTAATGTGGACCACAAGATGAAAAAAAAATAAAAAAGGAGTCTTAAAAAAGAAAGGAGGAAAGACAGTAGAGTCAGTGTTTTCCACTATGTGCTA
Source organism: Anarhynchus alexandrinus (assembly GCA_008711295.1). Classification (NCBI taxonomy): domain Eukaryota; kingdom Metazoa; phylum Chordata; class Aves; order Charadriiformes; family Charadriidae; genus Anarhynchus; species Anarhynchus alexandrinus. The sequence goes on along the minus strand of VUYV01000007.1, from coordinate 6,359,445 downwards.
TGATCATCTTGAACAACTCTGTTACCAAAAGGCTCCGTTCAAATATGCTGTACCAGTTTGGAAATGGAAAACCTTCTGAAAAATGATGTCCGCAGATAGCGCTCTTTCAGGATCATAAGCATTTGCATGGGTTTCATCAGAAAAAATGCAAAGTGGCAGTGATTGCAGTCTGTGACAAACTTTTTCCCTCTCGTTTAAACAGTTTAAAATACTGCACAAGCATTGGCAGTGGTTGGGAAACTTTCATAGCTAGCTGCAGCTCTTCCTAATTTCATAATCATCCCCAGTCTGAAATGTGCATTATTTAGGCTAAGGAATGTGCATTGTATATCCTATAGCAAATAAAAGTGTTTATTATAATTTTCTCTATTGATTGTAATGATGGACTCAGACACAGAAATTCAGGTTTTGATTCCTGGCCCCTTTCTTAGGCTTCCTGTGTGACCTTGGGAAAGTCTCCTTGTGCTTCCGTTTGTCACTCAATAATTTGGGAAAAGGAAATAAGAACACGGGATATTCTTTTGTGGGATGCAAAAGGCAGCCTTTTGCCAAAATTTGAATAAGAAAAAATGCTGATCACTTCCACAGCTGATGAAAGAGGAGAGGGATGCCATGAAGAATGTTGTCAAAACTTCAATAATTTCCAGTGGTTGCAAAGATATTTTGGTTTTCTCACCACTAGTCAGTCTTCTCCTGCCATTTGTTCATGGTGTCTTCCAGCAATTCCTTGTGCAGTGCTCATTGCAACAGTCTTCATCTGGTGCCAGCTGAAACACGCAGCCATAATAATGATATTTTATTTCAAAGCTTCTTTCCCTGCTCATGGCCAGAACGTCTGAGTATCTTCCACCATGTTTCTGCTAATAATAATACTACTACTACTAAAAAAAAAGACAAAATACAGAAGCATCCTCAGCTTGTGTTCAGTCTAAGCACTGCTCATTTGAGTGTTTTTTTGGGAGTGGGAGAGAGAATCTCCCTAGTCAGATTTGCTCCGCAGGTCAAGGTGTGTTGTGGGTAGACCCCACCAGCCCCACTGGCTTGACACAGCGGGGCTCGGAGGGCTCCAGCCCCACTGGTATGGCATACGATGGTGCGTGGTCCCCTGTGATGTGGCTGTGGCTTCCGTTCCCCGTCCTCCCCCTCGGTGGGAGTGAGGCCAGGCCACCAGTGTGGGCAACATTGCCATTTAAAAGAACAATAAAGGCTGAGCTCCTATTCCCAAAGGGAAAACGTAAATTGTATGATCTTTCCTAAAAATATGGATTATGAAAGTGCATCCATTTCTATTGTTTTGGTGAAACATTGTGTTAACTGAACTTAATCAAATACACATTATTTGTCTCTGTGGATGAAATTCTCTGGCCCATGTTACCCAGGTCAAACCAGATGATCTAATGGTCCCTTTGGCCTTAAAATTCTCTGAAACAATGAAACATGGGTTTCATTAATGTAGCTAGACATTCGGAAGAACGAAATATGAGCTACGCATATCCTAATAATACATCTTTTGGATTCCTATGGCATTTGTCCATCTTTTTGCCAGACTGCACTTTGTGGAGTGAAGCAGGGCCCTGATCTCTCTCCCTTGGGAATGAGCTCCTCCTGACCCAGCTTTGACTATTGAAAGGCAGATGCATGCATGCTCTTGTAAGCCATTTGACCATCCAAAAGCAAGTCTCTGGGGAACCTCAATCTCCTTTTCTCTCCTTTCAGTCAGAGACAGTAAAACTCCCGCTGCCCACGATATGCGTCGCGTCAAAAACCAGACCAAAGTCATCTTCTGCTCCTGGGGCTTTAGTTCCTCCATTCTCTGTGATGACCTGCTTTGACATCCAGAAAAGATGTTTCCTGGAAATACAATCCCTATGTATCTACTTGCACCCAATGAAGCACTGCTGCCTTGTCCCATACCCATAACTTCTGTGGAACAAGACCTTTGTGCTTCTCCTGGTTCATCACCGAAGAAAGGAAGGAGAACAGAAGGTAGCTACAGCTTGGCAGACATGGGGTTAAGCGTGAAGGCATTCAGCAGTGAATGCCACCAGCAACAGATGGCACCAGGGGACATTGCAGCCGCCAGTCACCTCAGGGCTGCAGCAGCCACATCCGCATGAATCAGGCTTCTTCATCCAACTCCATCCCTTCCTGACCTCCCTGCTTAATGCCTGTGGATGCACACAGCCACTGCGGAGAGCGTTCCAGCCTCCGGGAGTCGTCTAATTTGTGTGAAAGACCAAGGGAAAAACAAAAAAAGGCTGCAGAAGGATCTCATTGCAAAAACCATCCCCCCTGCCCGGCCTGGGGCAGGCTGCGATTACAGACAATACCTTCCGTATTTCTCAAAGGGAAGTGATATATCCTTCCCAAGGCAGGCCCACGACGGCTGTCATGCTTTGTGGCTGCACTGGGTATGCGATGATGTCATTTCAGAGAAGGAATCAAGGATTGGCTTCAGTTTGAGGAGGTTTAGTTGTTTTGGTGNGTTCAAAATTCATCTCAGAGACATTTCCAAACCAAATCTCTCTCCGAGAGCCTTCCCTCCCCGCTCCCTCTATCCCCCTTGTCCCGTGCTGGCGCCGGGCGCTGGATCCTTACTGGGAAATGGGCAGGTCACACGGTTTACTGTCAGCCACAGAGACCTCTTTGGCCACCGCGTGAATCACTCTGGAGAGAGTCTCATTTTCTGCACCACCTCCTGAAATGTCAGAGAAAAATAAAACCCACTGTGTGACTGTAATGAGGCATATTCTGGTCCTGTTTATTTTGTAGGCAAACAGCCACTACCAGCAAGCAGCGTTAGCTATGGGTTCCAAAAAAATCTCCTTTACCAAGGATATTGTATGTGAAGGAGAACTGCCAGATTCTCCAGGCTGGAATGTCTGTTTTCCAGGGAACGGGCTTTTTTGGCGCATCTTGAGCAATCCGGAGTCAGATGGCAACCAAGCGAGCAACACAAAGACCCCGCGCCTGCGAGACAAATGCCACCGCTGCAAGGTGGGGGGGGGATCGATGGAAGACGAGTCCCCTGAATCGCTGCCCCTCTCCCGAAACTCGTTAATCTTATCCTGGAGGAGGAACCGTCCCCGTCTTGGCCCGGTGCCCAAACCCATTTTGGCTTATCACTCAGCCAAGCCGGTCAGTCAACACCGGGAGTTTCCATCTCCGAGGATGGGCTGCAGGAAGCCAAAATCTGTCACTTCTTTCCTCTGCCTCATTAGATCCTGCCTTTCACAGGATACTGAAATGAAGGCCCCGTGTGCTCGCGGACAGATAAATCGGTTCAGACCACCAAATAATGGAAATTCAAACACAAGCGCCTATCTGTGGGTCTTATGTTTTCACATTCTCCGGTACAATTTTATGAGGCGGCAAATGCAATAATTAAGAAGAAGTTTTAAACCAGCATCAACTAACTTTTGAAAAGGGCGCTTGGGTGCAAGTCCGTCGTCATGAGTGTTGTTTGCTGAGACTCAGCATTACGGTCTTAATATCGGGAAGAGTTTTGGATGGGGACAGCAGCACTGCTGCAAAAGGAAGGCATCTCCCATCTCACCCATGGGGGTTGGAGCGCTTTGGTTAACATGTTTCTGTAATTTGGGGTCCAGTTTTTTTAAAGGTAGGACCCTATATTTAACCACCAAAACCCATCTGCAGCTTTCTAAAGGGAATTGGCCTGATCTCCAAAAAGGTGAACACCCTTGAGTAGCTTTAATTGACATTTGTAGGAACTCAGGAGGCTGAGAAGGTTTGTTTAGGTGGACTCACCTTGACCGGTTGATGAAGCATTTGACCCCAAATTAAAGGATCTGATCATACCAGGTCTGAACACAGCATCCGGAGCAGAATCCTGTTTCTGGCAGTGGTCCGTAGAGGATACATAAGAAAATGTGTAAGAATAGGGCAAATGTGTAATGCTACAGCTCTAAATCCTCTCACAGCCTCCAAAAACATTACTTGTAGGTGATTATGTGTGTTTGTGAACTTTAATCCCCTTTTGTTGGTCTGATCTTGGCAGTGGCCGAGATCCCGGTGATTTCAGCGGTCTTGCTGTGTCCCGCAGCTATCGGGAGCAGAGATCTCCCTCTGCGGTCTCTCCCCGCGCCGTGAGATCATCGACACATTTGCACTTATGTTACCGGATTACTTAAACACGGTCCTACCTTAATCAGCAAAGTGTCAGTTCTCACACTTGGGAATGACAATTGTAGCGGTAATTTTAAAGGTATTTTTCATCAGCAAGAAGCCAAGATCTTTTTAAAGAAGCAGCATCGAGGGAATGTTTGTTTAAAGAAAAATTTAGCAGAAGGGGTCGGCCGTTTGTACACTTTACGTTTCCTTTTAACTTCAGGTCCATTTTTCGCTCTTTCAGGCGGAGTTTTCTGTGTAAGCAGTTGCTGTGTAACTCCTTTTCCTCTTCCCCGTAAATGCTGGGTACCTTATAGACCAATAAGCCACAATTGGGAATGCATTCAGAGACCATTAGTACAGGAAGTCGGGTCAAATCCAAAGAAACCATGAACCAGTAAGTTTGAAAACACCCTATGAATGGCCTTTTCATACCGCCGCTTTCAGGTGGAGTTTGTTTTTGGATTAAAGGAGTTTATTCAGGTATTCACAAATATCCCAGCTCTCTGAACTGGCTGGAATGTGGAAACCTCCAAGTCATAATCAATTGCCGTAAAAGGGATTGGCATGTTCTAACTAGGGAATAGAGGGATGAAAGAGTCATAATTAGGTGACACGCCTTCAAAACGGGATGAAAGACCGAAAACATCCTCAAAGACGCAAGCAAATATGAAAATCTCAAATCACCTCTTTCTTTATTTGCAATCAAGACGTTCCAAAAATGTTGGTTTCAGATGTTTTGTATGTACTGAAATCCCACATCATTTTTTTTTCCCCCCTTTGCCTGCTTGGCCGGGGATTTTGAAACAAAAACACAACACAACCAAAATGCGACAGAGCCTTATTCTCTTCCATCCCAGGAGCTGCAATAAGTGGAACTGCTGCATCCTGAATAATATAAAGATACCCAGGATGAAAGTTGTGATGGTTGAGCCGTGGTGCCATTCCAGCCGTTGAAAATGCCACCTTGGCGAGGCGGTGCTCAGAGATACGTCCACAATTTTAACTTTTAGACACGTGAGAGAGGGAAGCTGGTGACGCCGAGTTCAGCGAAAGCGGGAGTGGAAATGAAAGGAGAAGAAAACAAGAGCAGTTATCACCTCAGCAATCAAATGTGGATGGAAAACGTCCTTGTGGGAGGAGAAAGGGAGAGCAGTGGGTCTTTTTCCTGCTAGGAGATGCACAGGGATGATCTCCTTTCTCCCCACCTTCTCACTTGAGTTTCTAGGAATCGCAAAAGGGACCTTTTTTGTGACCTGCAGGTGATGACCTGGATCTGATTCAACAAAGACCTCAATATTTCCAGCTCAAACCATGTTTGGCTGTTTTCAGGGTTAACCCAGGTCGTGTGTGCCAAGTGCTCTGGAGATGCAATTTGCAACAGAGATGCTAATTACTGTCTCTGGGAAGCAGCTGAAAATGGGGGTTTAGAGCACCGTAGCATGGCTGTGAACTGAGCACGGAGAAGTCTGATCTTTCAGCACTCGTTAGGATCAGCTTATTTCAAAGTTCAGCTGCTTTGTGCTGTTGTTAATTGGAGGCTATTGTTTCCCAGCTCAGCATTAAAAGAAATAGAAGGTTATTGGGAACTGGCAAGTTTTCTGGAAATAAGCGAAACCTTCTTCCTTTCTCATACTAAGCCCACACTGTATGGTACGGCCATAAACACACATTATAAACAGCAAATATACGAGAGGAAAATCCACATTTTATACATCCTGAAGCACTTGAACCTCTGAGTTCTCTATATTTAGAGAAACATTTGGTATGGCTTCAGACATCCTTCAAAATAAAATCCGCTCCCATTCTTATTACATAGTGGTAAATATTTGGCACTTACCAACTAGTACCTTAACTACCTTTTTTTTCTTTTTCCCATTGCGGTCCTAACCATCCCACATGGCATACACACTTTGCTGAACCTCATTCTTTGAAAACACTTACACAGTGTCCATTTCCCCTCCCGCAGGTGCACAGTAAGACATCTAAGGACTTGGGGATTCAAGAACAGCCTTGAAATTGGCTTTAAATACGGACTGAACCTGGCAAGCAAGCAATATTTGAAAGGATGTTATTGCTGAAATTAATATAACAGAGTAGGATGTGTGCGTTTTTACGCAACATTTTTGCTCTGTAAGATGCTGACCCAAAGTCCATTTTAAATCAATGATAGTCATTCTCATATCAACAATTTTTGGGTGCAGCTGGCCAACAGTTTTTGATGGGGCAATTTTCCACCTGCACTGGAATGTTGTCTAAATTATATATGAAATGCAGTAATTTGAGAGAGATTTATAGCTTCCAAAAAGGTGAGATGTAGAATTTTGGTTTTCCAACTTCTTTTTAATAACGACAAGTCATTTTAATTTAATGCCATAGAAACATTTAATTTTGATTTTCTTCCTTTGACTCATTTGGGTCAACTTGTCCATTATGTTTAATAAGCATATTATTTTTACATTATGTTACACGTTCCCTGGGCCAACGCTGGCACGCCGGGTGGAAACTTGTCCCTTCCACTTCTCTCCATCCCTTGCGGCGGTTTCCATCGGCTCGGCGCTGTTGCAACCAACTCTACTCCTTCCTTTGCTTGGGCTTTTAAAAAGATTTCTCTTGGAGATGCACAGCTGCGCATTTCCAAGGCTCAAGCTGTTGTGTCCAGCTTGGCAGAAGCCGAGCGCTGCAATCGCAGCTGGTTCCTGAGCTGGCTGTTAAAAACTGCCTCCACGAAGATGCTCTCCCTCCCGCCTCCGCCGCTGGAGCCGCCCTGACCACGCGGTCTTTGGCCGACGCTTGTCCCCCAGCACTGCAACGCGGCTCAAATCCCCCTCCCACTGTAGGGTCCTGCTTTCCCTTCCCGCAGCATGAGAGCGTTTGCTTTTTATCTGGCAGCTCGCTCCAGCTTTACCAGTGGGTTTTCAGCGCTGGCTGTGGGAATCCTGTGTCGTCCAGCATGTGTGCCCCCAAAATATTTAGATGTCCAGAGAAGAGCTGGAAGAGGACGAATTCTCAAATCTCTTTGCTGGTGATGAAATCTTTCCATACTCTGCCCTGACCTCCTTGCAGTCTTTTCCTATTTTTCTTTTTTTTCTATTCTTTTTTGGTTTTTTGGAAAGCCTCTAGTTTTCTGCCTAACCTTCCAGTGACTTGCCAGCTTTCACAGTCCCGTATATTAACCGCTGACATTATAGCTGCGCTGAAAAGTCTTGCCTTCATTCTGAGGCTGCCCCTTTCTGATGTTCGTAGGTTGCTAAGTTTAGGAAATGGCACGATGGGCCGTTCTAGCCTTGCTGTTCCTTCCTTCTCGGGTCGGTCGGCCAATAATGCTCTGCCCAGGGAGGTGCGTGTTGGCATTTCCTGCTGCACAGGAAGCTCTTCTTATTTCTTTTGCTCTCCCAGGAGCTCCAGGTTTGGGAGTTGTCGCTGTATTCCGAGGAATTTTGCTTCTATAACAGCTAGGCAAATGGTCAGGTTGTACAAAGAACTTATTCAAGATTAAAAAAAAAAAAAAAGTGCTTAAATAGCAGCTTAGGTTGGATTAGGGAATACGTGATGAAAAACAAAGACGTGCATTTTGTCTCAAAGGGGAATAAAAATAAATTCATACCACGGCTGACTGTGCATTGAGATGGCTTTAATGCTGTTGGCTTTTGCACACCGACGGCGGCTGTGCGAGTCCTTAAAAGCAAAGGTCGAGATTGGGCTCATGTTAAGAGGAACTGGCAATAAAAGGATTTTTCTTGAAGAAAGAGAAAATCAGAAAACAAAACAAAACAAAACAAGAAAGAGAGGATCAGTCAGCTTCCAGCTGCTCACGGTGCCCGCAGAGCGGCAGAGGGTTTTGCAAGAGTTAAAAGAGAAACTCGCAGCTCAGAGCTCTGGAGTTTCTGGAAACTGAACTGGAGCAAGTGTGCTGGAGACAGCACTGTATAAGGATAATATATGCTGCTCTGTGGTGTTCGTCATGCTTCCTATGGTCTCTGGAGAAGAGAGCTGTCATCCATAGGTCTGTCAGCTGAGCACCTCCTTTCTCTGCTGTAAAAAACCACTTTGAGAACAGAAAACTTATTAATTTTCCCACTATTCCTAGAGAGTTTCTTGAGCTTTGTGGAATTAGAAAAAAGCCCTCTCTGACAGCTATTCCAACATCACTCTTTGAGAGTTCAAGTTCAACTGAGCAGGGAAGGATAGTCGAGATTTGAAAAAACATGCAGGAGTCTCTGGTTTGGAGAAATCTTGCAGCTCTCATGGGCTCTGTTAGGAGATTTGAAGGATGAAGCAAGGGAGGGTCATAAGATACGATGGAAAACAATCTGATGTGAGGTTGCCAACAGGTTTAAAATAACAGGTCAGTGTTCATTGGGCTTCTGTTATAATCTCAGAAGGGGAAAAAAAAAAGACAAGGAAAGAATAAGACTCTAAACCACTTAAACTGAGAGGAGAAAAAGGATATGTTATAATTAATGTCCAATCAGACCTCTGGAGCTGAATAAAAAGAAAGCGAGTAGATGAAGAGATAAGACAAGAAGAAATTAAACCCCTCTTTGATGACAGACTTGCGCTTACTGCTGAGGAAGGGTGAAAGATGGGATTTATTTATGGAAAGTAATTTAATTGGGGGGACAAGCACCTCTCCTCTTCTGCCTTTTCTACAGCTTGAGTTGCATATTGCAGCGGAGGTCCCCATTCCTCGGTCAGCGCATCCCAACAAATCACGACCGGCCTCAAAACCGGGACTTGGCGGGCGCTTGCTGGTGGAGCAGGCAGCGCGTGGTGGTGGGTGCTGCCGCCGTGTCAGCAAATGGACGAACGAATAACCGCATGGCTTACGCACGCGCTTCTTCCCATACAACTGCGTGGGGCGCAAAGGCAGCTGGTGGTGTTTTGCGGACATACGGACATCTCGGACATCTTGCAATGACTTGGCTAAGCAGGTGTTGAGTCCCTGAGAGCGGAAGGAGGAGGGAATTGGGTTAAGGTAACGTTATCCCCCCGACTCAACGTCAGCAAATGGCACACGCGCTTCTCGCGTGGTGGGAGCTGTGTCCCTCCTTGCTCCAGACATAAATTTGCACGCACAGTTGCAGCGAATGGGTGTATAAACACAGCAGGAGACATCTCTAATGTGAAAATGGCTGGGTAGGGACCTACAGGGCCATTGTGCATTCAGTCCGCTGTGTTAGCCGGGCAGACTGGATAATTATATGCATTGATACGGGGAACCAGCTATGCAGGCAGGGTTTCTCTTTTAATGCAGACCAATGGCTTCCTGTTTTGGAAATCTTGCCTCTTCAGTGCACAAATGCATAGTTTTGTATGCGCATAATTTGTGGCTGTAATTTTAGAGGCTCATTAAATAACTTGGCTGTGGAAATCAAATTGCCTTTCATCAAAATCCAGCAAGAGCTGAACTAGTTCTGTCCATCACAGCAGCCCTTCTGGTCTTCGTTACGTGGCTGAAAAGTACAAATGCAAATGGGGCTGTGGGTCTGCAGCACAGGAGGGAGAAAAAGGGTGTTGAGAAGAGGGAATGCAGCAGATTTTCAATAGCGAGTTGGTCATCTGAGGAGAAATGAGGGCTTCTCTGTTTTTCTGCCCAGGTAAGAGAAGTAAGGAAAGCCCTGAGAGGTGGGTTTGCATGGCGCTGCCCAAAACCATCTGACACATAGAGGAGCCCCATGGTGCCCCTCACTGCTCAGGGGACCTTCTGCCATCACTACTCAGCGAATCCAAGTCTGGGATGTGGGGGGTGACACCCTGCAGGTACCATCATGCCCACACTTCCATTTCTGTCCACTACGAGTAACGGCAGTGGACTTCTCTGGCAGGAGGTACCAGGCTTGGTGCTGTTTCTGGGATCACTCCATTCATACTGGAGAACACTATAAAATAATTCATTTACATGCTGATAAAGTCCAGATTTATTATCTGCGTAACAGTGAGGGATGAGAACGAGAAACAAGTGCAGGTGAAGACTTAGATGGGGAGAGGCAGATGCTCTTTGATGTTTGACATCATTATCCAATGTAGAGTGGAGACTCAGTTTTTTTATTTATTTTAATCATTATATAAAAGTATTTGCATGCTGCTCCTTTTTAGTGGTGTTCACACAGATACGAAAAGAAGTACGAAACAGGAGGGGAAACTTGCCTTCTGCTGTAGCAGAACCGCTTGGTTTGTACCCCAAATTCTTGCAGCTGACCAAAAAGTCAAGCATTTTCTGGGGCTTCATCTTTATTCTGCACCACCAGCAGCAACATAACCTCCTTCCCTCCAGCAACCCTCCCTTTTGTAATGAGACTTACTTGGAGGAGAGAGTGGGTTCAAAGACGCACAGGGAAAGAAGGAAAAACAAGAAGCGATTTCAAAAGGTCCTATGTCTAAAAGCAAAGTTTAAAAAAGGGAGACAAATAAAGAGACAAGACAGATGCTGTTTCCTGTGGAAGGGGAGACGGCTCTTTGGCAGCTGATGAAGAAGAGGTGGGATTCCCCCTTCCTCTGATCCCTTCCATTTGGGGTTTCAGGTGTCTTCTTCAGAAACCCAAAGGTCACGCAGGGGACAACCCGCTCACCAGAAGGGCCATCGGGCTGCCAACGTGTCAGCCATTCAAAGACCGCTGACAGAGATAAGAATGCAGGAGAGGTGTAACTTAAGTGTCATCTTATAGCTACTAGGAGCTTAGATACACTTCAAAGGCCGGCGGCAGAGAAGCGGCCGCTCCAAGAGCGGGGAGCCAAACAGGCAGGCTTGAAAGCATGATTATGACTTATCGTATTCCACCATGAATGTGTGAAAATGGGCAGGAGGGACTCTCACGCTGCAAGGTAAATGGTGATGATTTAAAGAGGCCCTTTTCCTCCAGCAGTAACTGCCCTACAAGTAAAATCTCCTTTAAAAACCGGAGCAGCCTCCTGAAGACAGCGAGATGCCCCGCTTGCCAAGGCATGGCCAGGCTGCTCTCCTCTGCACCAGCCCCACGTGGAAAGATGAAATGGAGCAAAGGAGGCAGCCAAGAGATATTCGAGATGGGAAGGAGATCACCGGGGTGCCTTCTTCCACCGATATCAAATGGTCTGGACACAATAGTTATTTCTTGTTTTCCTGATGAAACATCGCAGCTGACGGCCTGATGGAGGTGCAGGACAGGAGAGCTTCTTCACATTGGTGCCAAGTCACCAGCCTGCAAATCAGAGGAACATTATATCCTGTAATCACATGTCGAAACTCTTAATTTCTTCCTGTCTTCTTCCCCCCGCCCGCCTTTTTTTTTGGGTGTTTGTCAAGCACACCCTCAGCATCTACACACTAGCCCCTGGACTTTTCAAAACAGCAAAGGAAGCAGAAATGACTCCAAGCTTTTATCTATGCTTTCAAAAGAATGCAAATCAGGAAACTCAACCTTAAAAGCTCGGGCTGGAAAGAGCATCCTCCCCATTGCAAAACATTTCACCTTTAATATATTCGAACCAGCCTATGAGACCATTTCTCTTGCCAAGACAACTTTTCCTTATTAACTGTTGGGTTCCAGGAACCTCTTGGCTTACTCTGGACTTTTCAGCACTGAAGCAGAATACTAATGCCCAGATCACATAGATGAGAAATTAAATCACATTTTGATAGCTTGGCAGATGCTAAATGCAGATAGGTGGGAAAACGCCAAGAAAGAAACACCATTGCACCATGGACTTCTGAAAGCAACCTGCAAAGGGAAAATCCTCATGACCGCATGTATTCATGCATGGGTTGAGTTTACACCTGCCCCATCCACCCCATGGCTCCCATCAGAAGTGTAGTCCTACGTGAATGCTGACCACCATCAATTTTGTCTTGTATTGATGTTCTTGGCTGCGAGCTGGGGCTGTGATTTGCAATCCCTGAGATCTTTAGCTGTGATAACCAAATCTAGATGTGATTGCTAATCATTGTCATGGAGCTTGGGATTACACCTGATTGCTGGTGATGGGAGCGAGGTCAGACCTGGACTTCTCATTGGCTTGTGTTCAGCTGGGCTAAGGAAACAGAGAGAAAACGCTCTTCCTATCCTGCTTGTAATGATGTACCCATGGTGGCACTCACATGTCATCTGACATCCACCCTCTGTCGCAGTACGAGAGGCAAGTCACGGGAGGAAGGAGTTGAAGAAAACGATGCCTAAAACCTGATTTCTAACTCCATACTGAGATACTTCCATGAGTCACCCGAATTTCCTGATAGGTGTTTAGTAGGTGCCTATACACAGATTTAGAAATGTATTTTTGTAGGATCATAAAATCATAGAATCATTTATGTTGGAAAAGACTTTTAAGATTATCAAGCCCAACTGTTAGCCTAGCACTGCCAAGTCCACCACTAAACCATCTCCCTCAGCACCACAACTACACATCTTTTAAATATCTCCAGGGATGGTGACTCAACCACTTCCCTGGGCAGCCTGTTCCAATGCTTGATAATCCTTTCTGTGAAGAATTTTTTCCTAATATCCCATCTAAACCTCCCCTGGTGCAACTTGAGGCCATTTCCTATCGCCTGTTACTTGGGAGAAGAGACCGACCCCCACCACACTACAACCTCCTTTCAGGTAGTTGTAGGGAACGATAAGGTCTCCCCTCAGCCTCCTTTCCTCCAGCACCCAGTCCTAAAAATTTTGGGCAAAGCTCTTCCATACCTCAGTTTCCCCACCTGCAAAAATGGGCTGAGAAATAGAAATCGTTGAGGGGCAGGTGCCATGGAAACGCTCTCGCTGAACGGCCAGGGTGCGCCTGTGGTGCCCGGCAGGGATTTGCGCCGCGGCGGCTGAAGTGTCCGTGCCGTGGAGGAGGGAGACTTTAAAACGGGGCAGGGCAGGAAGCTGTGGGAAGCCTGAGTTTAATCTGCTCCGTCTGTGAGTCAGAGCCCTGAACCTTCACATCTTCCGAGGCTTTTGCGCTGTTGCCACGTTGGCTCGGGCCAGCCAGCTTTCTGGTTAGCCCGACTTAATTTCTGTCAAGGCCAGTTTTCATCTTTTTCACGTGTGCTGGCGGGATAAAAGCGGTCCGGGTTGCCTCATCCTTTCCCAGAGAGGTACAAGGGCACCCAGTGAGAGCAGGGCTGGCTGCATCTCTGTTTCCATCTAGACAGCTCTTGTCGGGGAAAAGACAAAGAGAGAGTTTGTTTAAAGTGGAGCAACACATAAACAAAGTCCGTGTAAGTAAGCTGGAAATAAAAATGCCGGCAGCCAGCTCGCTTTCGCTCACGAGAAGCCTTCGCATTCGTCTCATTTTTTTTTTTTAATCCAATTTTGCAACTGTAAAAACGTGGTGGAAATGAGAATCTGGCAAAAAACTGCAGGCTCTGTCGCTCAGAGAGGGAGCCGAGAATGTCTGCAACGATTAGGCGCCTATAAATCTCAGCGTGTCTCTCCTAATTACTCCAACAGGAAAGCATTTAATTATGTAATCAGGATACCCTATTTGACACAGGCACGCATGTACCCCGAACACTAACCTTAACCTGGTTATCTCGCTTTGTTTCTGGACTAGTTAAATATAGATGCAGACAGACGGATCCGTCTGCGCAAACAGGGAACACGATGTGTGGGAAAGTAACCTGGTGTTGAACCTGTACCATCCCCTTCCCCGGCTGCAATAAGCCGCTTGGTTGGAGCTGCGCTGTACAGGCTGTTTCTTCCCCATCAGAGGCGACTTGTTAATTTGCTGTCATTTACTTGAGCGATTTGCCTTCTTATTCAGGCCTGGGTGTGATTTATTTCTGAGGGGGTATAGCTGAGTTCGTGCCGCTCTTTTCTTCTACAGATTTATCCTACCTAAACACAGCTTTTTTTTTTTTTTTTAGGGGATATCAGATTCATATAAATTCTGTAACAGCCCAGTAAGGAGCAGACAAACTCTTTTCAGCCTTGGCTATAGCCCTGATCCCAATTAAATGGGGACACACTGAGATACTCTCAGTTCGACCCGCTGCATTTTAAGGGCCTTCCAGGGAGAACGAGGCATTGTGTCACCCCGGGGTGCTGAGTCCTCAGTGCCACCCGGGTTCCCCCTAAACATGCCGCCACTGGGCTGCATTGCTGGCTCATGTAGGCACAGCCTCTGACCCCCCTGGGAGCCCAGCTCTTCCTGGCTCTTTTATATATATCTTTTTATATTTATATATATTTATATATATATATCTTTTTAAATTTTATATCTTTTATGGCTCCGATAAGCATCACTTAAAAGTTTCCCATTGACCTCAGCATCTCCCAGCCTCCCAGCCCGGCGTGTGCACAGGCAAATCCTTGTCCCCACGAGGAAGCCAACCGCCCCGCTCTGAGAAAATGCCGAATTTGCTTGTGCTGGTGCAGGCGGGACTGGTGCCAGCTCTGCGAAGGGAGCTTTGCCCGGCGGAGATTTGCCTGTGAGGAGCAGGAAAAGGAGGCGCTCGCTGACGGCAGAGGTCAGGAGCTTGTTGATCACGTTCCCTTTCAGTGTCGTGAGCACTTGTAGGACTATTTTGATTCCGTTTCTCCAAGGAGAGTGTGTGTGGGGGGAAGGAGTGACAGCTGAACCATGTGTGTTTGGGAGAGGGCGTCTCTGAAAAGTGATGTAGGAGCAAGGACGTGGGCAGCCCTGCTTTCACCCTGGCGTTTCCCTCCCTGCAGCTCTGCCACTTAAACTGCTTGTCTGGGGATGATGCGGGGAGAAAACAGCTTTTTATTATTTATTATTATTATTTATTATTTATTATTCATTATTTATTATTTATTATTTATTATTTATTATTTATTCATTATATATTATTTTTATTATTTATTATTATAATATCATACCTTTATGTGTGCTTTCATCTATAGAAACTTTATACCAGTCTGGGGTGGTTTTTTTTGCTTTGGTTTTCCCATAAAATGGGTGTAAAAAGGGATTTACACTGAAATACATCTGCCTGCAGCTTGTACAGAAATTAATTTAACAATAGGAAAACTGTCTGAAAGTACTAATACTCACCTGACTGGTTAGCTGTTGGATTTTTTCTGGATGTTTCACGTTCATCCTATTTCCCCATTTACAGGGACATCCCAACAGGGATGGTGTAGAAGGTACACAGCCCAAATAATTAAGCTGGCATTTATATGAAATAATGTATTTAACTGTGATTAGTGACAGAAAAGTAATAGGGCAGCGGAGAGGGAGAATTGCAAGAGGAAGCTCTTTTGGTTCCGTGCCTCGTGCCTCCTCTCCTCTGCTCCTTCCCTCCGCTCCTTCCCCACGGCCCCACACACATCTGGTTCCCTATCAGGAGCCTGTGCCAGCGGAGGATACGACTATCAGTTGTATTTGATCATATGGGTAACTTCTTGAAATTGTTACTACATTTTTAAATTAACAAAGCAAACAGTGAGAATCAGAGGGTTTGGCAGAGGACAAAGAAACCGCATCCCTCCCTACTCTTAGCGACATGTCATAACAAAACACTGGGCCAGATAATTAAGACAGTTTCTAAAAATGTCCCCATGATAGTTGCCAGGGTATCTGTCTCTCTGAGCATATACATGAGTATATTGGCAAGAGTTGCTTCAGTGCTTTATTTTACAATAAATTTATTCTTTTTTTTTTAATTTGTTATTTTTAATCCAATGCATCAGCAACAAATGCTGCCTACGTTCCTAAGAAAAATGAGAAAGATTTTCTTTTCCTTCGGAAATGAGAAACCACTGTAAATTTATAGAGAGCCAAAAAAAGGAAGGTATGTCTTCTCCCTTTTGATTTTTTTTGGTATGACATCTGGGTGGGTTTATCTGATTGCAAACCGTTGTGGAGGGGGTTAGGAGGTTACCAGCCATCAGCTGAGCCGTGATCACCCACAGGGCACTGCAGGCACGGCCGTGCGTGCTGCCCAGGAAGTGGTTTAACGTAACTCAGGACAGCTCAAGACTAGGAAAGAAGCTTGTAAAACGATATTCTGACCTATTTCACTTTCCTGGTTCCTGCAATTATTTACCTTTTTTTTTTTTTCTCAGTGTTTCTACAGGTGCATTGACATTTCCTGGGATCCAGTGGAATGACTCCCCTAATTTCAGCAGGCTTCGCAGCGATCCCTAATCCCGTAGAAAATGCTGCTATGTATCACATGCAGTATGTCTTTTAAGAGTAATTTCAAATTCTTGCTGACGATGCCAGAAAACTGGGAGAATTCATTTTTAAAATAATGCATGCTACATCGTATCATCCACAGTATTTCAATGGAATCTCACCAAACAGCATCCTTTATGGTGAGCTTCATGTGTCGTAACACGACTGGCTTTCCGACAGCCAGCTAATATCATCTCTTAGGAATTTATTACGAGTGTACTATGTCCTGTAATATTTTTTATGTCAGGTTGTTAATCGTAGCAACTAGGATGTGTTGAACGCACGTTTGTATACGAGAGATTAATTTCACACTGACGTTTGCCACTCAAAGGGAGGGAAAATGAGTATCATTACCCAGTGCTATTAGCAAAGCTGACTTTAGCGCATACAAAGGGTTGCAGGAGATAAGATAACAAACGGTTATAATGAAGCCTTTTCCAGTCAGGAGGTGACATAAACTCTTACAGTTGTTTTTAGGAAAAGACATGCACAGCCCCCACGTTGCATTTTTTAATGCCCAGCGTACATTTCCTTCTGATCCATCTTTCCATCCGCCCGCTCGGTTTAATGGCTCCGTCGTGGGTTTTATACTATGTTTCTCACTGTATTATTTTAATGATCCTTTCTTTGACTGACTCAGTCCGGAGGAATCCCATAAACTTCAGTGACACTGTGGGTGATGTAGATGGGCACAAATCAGCCTGCAGCCTTGCTCACGATTCTTCCCGGGGCTCCCAGGGGAAGGCAAACAGTTTCAAGATTTGACCTACAAAAACTTGGCAGCGGCTCGAGCCGAGTCCTACAAAAGCAGGCATCGAGGAAGCACCGCAGATAGGTCTCCACGGTCCAGCTGATAGGTGGTTTCCAACAGCTTTTCTCCCTCGCTCGTGGCCGTTCTCGCTTGAAAAGCAGAGACGGTCCCTGCCGGGCGCCGGTGCCAGGCGGCTCTGCGGAGCGGAGCGCACACCGGAGACTGCAGCAGAAACACCGGGAGACGGGAGGGGAAGGACAGCCAGTGAAAACATGTTTTCAATCAGCTCCACTATTCAGACGGGGAGATGCATGTTACATAAATGGACTGAGCCAACCCAGAAACGAAAACACTTTCGGCAAGGGAGTGAAGGAAAGACAAACAGTTTCACCTGCTGCTCTCCTTAGGCGAAAGCCGCTGACAGAGCAGCGTGCGGCAACGTTGGAGGAGGCAGGTAAAGGCAGAGCTGGAGCTGGTGCTGCGCGGCAGGTTTATTTGGGATGCTCCCGGCCGGCCACGGTGTTGCATCGGCTCTCCCAGCAGTAACGCAATAGCTGTTCGGCTCCAGGCGCGCACGGGGTGAGCTCCTTAGAGCCAGCGTCACGTCAGCACCATCAGCTGTAGTGCCCAGCGTGCCTTCCCTTCACAGACCTATCTATCGGGTATGCAAAGCAACCCTGCGACGTCTTCTTCTAACTATTTCTTTCCCCCCCCAAAGAATTAGGGAAGCCTTGGAAGCGTGGGATCCGTGCTGAAGTGCCGGCTCTCGTGCCGCCCAGGTGATGGGGCAGGGGGGACCCAGAGTGGCCCACGCACTGTGCCGGCGGCTGCGGTGGCCCCAGGAGATGCGGGCAGGGTGGGCGGCAGCCCCCTGCGAGAGGGGGTTTCAGATACTTTCTGGCTGGGTATCGTGGGCAAAAGGAGGGGACATTGCCGCGTCGCCCTGTAGCTCAGCCTGGCACGTTGTTCTGGGCAGCACCGTCAGATGAGCTGAGATGCGGAGGGTGACACCGAATTTATGATTTCGGGTTGGATCTCGGTGCTGACAAATCCCTGCACTCACGGTATGTGCCGCTGGAAGCACAGATGCCTGCTGAGCCCATGCGCTGCCCGGATTAGGCAGCATCTGGTTGGGCAGGGTTTTTGTGGTGCTCAGTATCGGGCTGAGGCACCCCAATAGCTGGGGAGGCAGTGATCAAGGTTTAGCCACGTCCTGGTGGGGATTTAGTGCTTACTACTCGTTAAACATTTGGGAGGAAGGAGGGAGTACAACGCTGATGCCGCACGCACTGATGTAACTTTGCCAGCGCCAGTAGGGCTCACGTGCCTGGTTTATGTGGACACAGTTGAAATCTGAATCACGCCTATTATTTATGCATTTGTATTAGTAGTAATTTTGCTTTTTTTTTTCTTTTCTAGAACTCATCATAAAGAGCAGAAAGAGAAAGATATAAGTAACACATTTTCAAATGTTCTTTCCTAGTGAATTACTTGGCCTGACATTGGAAATGAATTATTTTCCATTGTACCAGTGACCCCTGTTGTGTGTTCTATTAACACCACATGTTAAACTTTTATATTTTTAGTAAACCATGACCTTGTACATTCTCTGTCATTTCCCACTGGCATAAGTACAACACATGTGGTATGAAAGCTAACGGTTTTCATTTGTATACAGTACTTTTATATCTTAGGCTTGTATGAAAGCACACAGGTCATGGTAATCAGGGCATCCTAGGATTTTACCAGTTACAAACAGTCACAACAAAGTGTATGTGTTTTCAAAAAACATATTTTTGGCATAATGCTCTCTTATGTGTTGTGCAAATCCAGATGAAAATGGGATCTTGAAAGGCTGTGTTAAATTTTTTGATCGTGCTAATCCAAACAACTGTCTCCAACACATGCACGAGCAGAAGGAAGTCTATAAAATGTCAGGTTTGCTCTAAATATCTGCAGAACAAATGTGGCTCAGGAACATGAGCAAGCGTGCAGAACTTTTAAGATAAAAGATGATGTCACATAGGTTCGATATTTTATTTCATCAAATGGTAACATTGTTCTAGACGTCTAAAAATTATGGATGATTTATGAATAGAGCCCAGGGTATGGAAGAAAGAATAATTCCTTCCAGTTGCCCAAATATTTCTTTTCATTTTTCCCCCCTCTTTTTCTTTTCCTTTTTCTCTTTTTGTAGCCTGGACTCTTTAGATGTGAGTTTTAGGCGCGCTGGTGTGCGCTCTCAGCACGCGCCCGCTCACACACAGAAACGCGGTCGCGTGTGTAAACACTGAACCGTGTGCTCACTTGTGCTTTTTCACTGAAACCCCGCCCGCTCTGTAGGCACTTTTCGGTACTGATCCGTCTCCTTTTCTGGGCTGATCCACAGGGCTTTCTGAATCATTCTTGTTTCCAGTAAGACTTCACGTTAAAAAAATAAAGTTTAAAGGCAGGTTGAGGTTATCCTCGGTCCCTTTGCCGGACTCAAGGTCAAGACACGCAGCATCGTCCAGCACTGAGAATGTCGCAAGTCTCCATGAGCCAACACACAGCAGCAATGAATAGAATGGAAAAAAAAGACCAAAAATGGATGACTCGCCCATCATACAGCAGCGCTTGCGCCTCTCCTCTCTGTTAAGCCTTGGCGATTTCTCCACCTGGGTATCTCAAATCTGTGCCTTTTTCCTATGTGATGGACATCAGGAGCTACAAGGTCTTCCAGATTGGCTCTTGCAGTGTAACCAGCCTTGGAGCTGTGCTCCTCCGGGACGCCACCTGCTATTTGCTTTCCTCTATTTTCCACCCATCAGCTGCGTGTTGGTAGCAAGTCTCAGCGCTTGGACCGCTCTTGGTCATCGGCGGCGAAGGGGCTGGTTGTCCCCTGTGTCCCATGCCCCTGAGATGCTCTCTCAGACTTCCTCCTGGCAGCTTCGCATTACAACACGACACAATTGTGTTTGCGATGCAACACCACGTCTGCCAGGACAAACTTGCAATGTTTGGCTGGGGACCAGCCAGGCTCAGATTTTATTTATGATAAATAACTATTGGCTCAACAATCCTGTAAGGATTCCTTTTTGTCTCCTCCATGTGCTGTGGCCATTGGGTAACGATTGGAGAGTTTCTAACATAGAGGAACGCTTCCTGATAGTAAAACCTTAAAAGAAACCTGCATTTACAGTCATCCTGTGTGGTAAGGATTTTTCCTTTGATTTGCCTTTTAGGATTTTGCCCAGAGTGGTGTTTAAAGTTCTCCCAGCACTCAAGTCAGAAAACAAACAAAATTTACCCTGTGTTGCATGCAGAGGACCAGGTAGGTGGGGAACAAAGATATGAGGAAATCCCATGATTGCTCCGAGAAGAGGCCTCTGCCCGGTGCACCGGCATTGCCCTATGGCCACCCCGTGCAGCTGGGCTGGCAGGGCTGGGAGATGATTTTTAGCACATAAATAGCTTGGGATTCCTTTACACCTTATTCCTTTGTGCCTTGAAGGTCCCCTTTCATTACCCTCTCACAGACACCGAAGCACAGTGTGGCTTCATAGACACATGGGTTTGATCCATGGGGACCATTCCTCGTGACTCGTCCTGTGCCGTGCTCTCAGGATTGCCCTGTTTTTGGGGTGTTTCCCCTCCAAATCCTTTGCGAGGCTCATATTTTTGCTTCTGATTTGCCAAGAAAATAACAACATGGCTCTCCTGAGTCCCTTGCAGTCTCAGAAAGTCCATAATGGAAGAGGAGAGGTTGATGTACTGGTGGAGATAACCAGAAAAACAGATTCTTTCATGGATCCCAGTTATAAATATAGTATAAAATAAAAGCTAATCATAGAATTAGAATCATAGAATGGTTTAGGTTGGAAAGGACCTTGAAGATCATAAATAAAGGGATTTCAGCGTGTCTTCTGTGTAATGACAAACAAGCAAACCCAAACCCATTTATCTAACGGGTTTGAAAGTGTGACTTATCAGAGATGGGGGGAAATCTTCCTTCAGCAGAGATAGCGAGAAGGATGGCAGAGAGAATGCAGCCAGGAAATGATGGAGGAATGAAGAGGAAGTGGAACAGAGAGAAAAAAAAACCAAACCAAACAAAGGAGATTACAGGGAAAACAACCCAAAAACAAAGCCAAGGAGGAAATAGGAGACAGAACTGTGGCTATATATGAAATGTAGGATGTAGGATACTCACTTCTCCAGAGTGTATATTTGTGTATATAGGAGAGGTGATAGAGTTTTTAATTTCCTAATACACACTGCAGGTTGCCTATGCTTGGAAGATTGAAATTATTTAAAAAAATAAGAAGAAGTTGAATCATTGGTGACAAAAAAAGGACACGGACTAAAATGATAAGAACGAACTGTTTATTAAGGAAAGCTAGTCTAAGGGACTAAATAAATCCTTCAGCCAGACCCGAAGGCTGAGATCTCAGCTGCTGAGCTACTTGAGTACCTGTAGCAGATTGATCAGGGCTCGTTATTCAGACTTAAAAGACTGCTCTGCTCTTGAAGGTCTGTGGGATAAAGCAGAAGGATGTGAAGATCTCCTTACTGGGTCACTAGGTCTGTAGAGATGCTCGCTTATGTTGCAGCCTTTCTGAAAGCCGTTCCTGAAGCAAAGCCACCCCTGCCCAAAAAAATCCCAAAATCCCAAATCCCAAACTGCATCCATTGGCCATCTCGACCTCATCCTGGGGACTGGTGATGACGATGGGCTCTCCCAGGGTGGGAGCTGGAGCTTATCAGAGAGCAGCTTCACTGAGGGCTTGTGAATCAAGGCACCCCCTTGCCTGGGGATTTTCCCGACTCGGTGATGCCATTTGGGGTGGCAGAGCCGTCCCCGGCGCGTGGCGTTGGCAGGCTGGTGGGTGCTCTCCACGGGCAGCTCGCTGGCTGCCGGCGAGCCCGCCTCGAATGACACAAACCACACTAGGCCTTGATGAATAACAGAACATCAAGTCAGACAGACACTGGCTGGCTTTTCCACCGGAGCTCTCTCCCTGCTATTATTTATATACCGTTTCACTTGCTTACATGTAACTTAAAACCAGCCCAATGTCAGCAGCGCAATCCAAAGGCGGGCCAATTAGCCTGGAGTAGTCCTCACTTTCTTTCTTTCTCTCCTTCTCCCTCTCTCTCCCTTCGCTTCTGCGTGCGGGAATAAGGCTGGCTACTGTTAGGCAGTCCCGGTGGTGGCTGAGACAAGCCTGTGTGCCAGTTCAGTGGCTGAATATGGGCCCTGTTTATTTTTTCAGAGTGGCAATTTTCAAGGGGTTGGAATCGTTGTTAAAATTAGCGTAAAGAATTTAAGCCACAGAAAGGTCCTTTCACCTTATTCTTCAAGAAGCCAGTTGTTTTCCCAAGCACCCGCCCCTTCCAACCCGCCTGAAAGCCTCAATTTCCATCTGGGAATAAAAATCACAACCCTCAGACCCCAGAGCGGCGCTTGGGCAGGTTTCGGTGGCATCGGGCTCATTTCCATGTGCCCGAATGGCACCTGCCAGGGCGGGGGGAGGGAGGGAGAGCATCGAAATCCATCCCTGGGAAAGGCTGAGCAAACCCAGCCGAGCCGAAAAGCAATCAGAGGGAATGGCATGCTCTCGTGCTGCTCAGGGCGAGGATGCCAAGTGGATAACAAATCTCTACCTCACCATCAACAGAAGTAAACATCCCCTTCAGGACTGACGGCTTTTGACATCCCGGGGTCTGCACAGCGTCAGGATGGAGGGAGGTGATGCTTTCTGACAGCTCCGCATGAGGGCTGGCCAGATCCCCTTCCCATGGGTGGGAAGAAATAGGGATTCCCTAGCAATTTGCCAGCAGTAAAATGGGATTCTTGGTATCTGCTCCGGGTCCTGGAGCCTTTCCCTCCTACCGGGAAAGCGTTGCTCTGTACCAGTCTCTCAGTGAGTCAGTGCTGTGGGCAGAGGGTTTCGTTTTGAGTCAGTTTGCTTTGTTTTGGAAAACGAATGGCAGATAAGCAGTCTGGAAATGCGAAAGTTTGGTTCAGTTACTCCGAAGTTGCTTATTTAAATTCGGGCCAAGGTCTCTTGAGTCAGCAAAACTCAGCGGGAGCGCTCATAAAAATAGGGTCTCTTTTGAAAATTCACATGCTTCCTGTTTGTGCAAACGCTGTGAGAACCGTCTTTCCCATGGCACGTCTGCGCTGGAACCAGGAAATAGACGGGAATTTGGAAACAAGAAATAATTGCTTAAAAAAAAAAAAAGAGAGAGAAAGATAATCACAGTTGGTTTTCCCTTTCAAGCTGAAAGAAAGTCTTGTTTAGTTTCTCATCCCGTTAGTCAACTGCCCTTAACCAGGTTGCATTGCTCCAACCCAGCCTGTTGCAAGCCAGCGCTGGAAATTGGGTTAACGTGTTGGAGTCAAACCACCCTGGTGAGTTTGGAGCTCCCGGGGAGCAAATCCCTCTGCTGTGAGAGGGGACACAACCCACCACTGCCTGCATATGTTGCACCAGCGGATGTCTGCTCCACAGCAAGGGCTGAGAGCTTCACCCACACTCGTTCACGCGTGGACGCCGGCGTGAGGAGCTCGTCTTGAACATATGTGTCCCTACACACACTTCTAGCAACGGCTGCAGAAGAAGTTGACTTGTGCTGGCACTTATCTAACTGGTCTTGAGGCAAACAGGAGATCTGCCCAGATGGCATTTCTCTTTGCATTTAAATAAAAATTTTTCGAGGTTTTTTACAGCCTGGCAAAACCAGGGGAAAAACTCAAACGCCCTGTCAGCCTGATGGCGAGTGGGCTGGCTTTGAATTCAGAGGGGAGGTTCTGATGTAAAATCCAAAGTAGCTCCACTCAGCCCAGTCGAGTTCCTCCAGACCTACTCCAGCATAATTGACATCATCTGGCTATTTTTCCATCGTCATGCATATCTAGGCAATTAACAATGAAGTCTGAACAAACATGTAAACCTCAGAGCACTTACATTGTTAGGACGGATGAATATTAATGAGTATTTTTATTGTGTTTTCTTTTTCTTTTTTTTTCATTTCCGCCATGACCACATTAAGATTTGTGCTTGCTGGGCTACCCACTAAGGTCTGAGAATAAGTATTTTGATCAATTTAAATTTGTAAGATGAAAAGCATTTATGTTTCGGCAAGATGACCTTGAGTAAATTATTCGCTGCTGTTGTTGTTTAGACCATAGATAAAGAAAATATGTCCAGTGTAAAGTCCTAAGGCCTCTGAACACATCGGTTGTTTTATTTTTTTTTCCTGAACATTTATTCTTCCTAGACATTTTCTAGAAATTGTGTCATCGAGTGACTGCACAGACTATGTTTCTTTTTCAAATTCTGCGAGGGAATTCCCCAAAAGGGCCGTCGCTAAACAGTGGGAATACACAAATTGTGACTTTCCTGACATTAATACGTGCAGAGCTGCGATTTTATGAGAGCCATGAGGATTGTGAAGGTGTTGTATGCTCAGCCACGTGGCAGAGAGAGAAAGCCCCTTGGTAGAAAGGGGCTCGGCACCATCCAGATGTGCTGCACGATGCTGAGTCCCTTCCTGTCCCCAGGTTGCTCAGTGCCTTAGTTTTAAGGTCCAGCGTGAGAAAGGGCATTTGCCTTGGACACTATAGGACACTTCCCCATGAAACACGTGCCCTACAATAACACAGTGTTTCCTACCACTGCTTTCCCATGCACGTAGAAAATAAAACACCCTAAAGGATTTCTAGGGAAGACGTTAGGAAACAGAATAAAACCTAACCTAGATCTTCTTTTTCGAGGTTTAGAAAGCAGCATGTTTTGTGATACAGAAAATATTTTAATCTCGCATCAAGGATTTTTTTTGCTAAAGCGTGACTGCCCTTCAGCACAGGGGGCAAAACATGACAAACATTGCTGTGGATCCACTGGGACCATCAATTTTCGCAGTGACAGTGTGACAGTGTTACCTGTGGCTCTTGCTTCACCCTGAACCCGTGTTCAGTACATCGGTCTCCTGCCTTCACCCGTGGGAGGATTCATTTATCTCCCGAAAGGTCTTGCAGGGTCCAGAGCACCAGAGGTTCCTCCCTCTGGGAACCCAGAAGGGATGAGACGGTGATGGATGCCCACCACATCAGAGCTATTTAAGTGTCTGGTGATGCACAACGGCACTTTGAAACAAATTGACTGATACTGATGGAAGTTGGCACAAAGCCACTGCTGCTGCTTTCTGAGCCTCCCTAGAAGCCCTCTGCTCATTTTAGAGGCCAGATATCGTTGTTTTAGTCCTCAGATCCACCTTCCTTCTGGGCTGAGTCAGGCTTATTTGGCAGATCTCTTTCTGGGTCATCCCAGTCCACCCTGACCCTGGGGGACAGGGTTGTCCATATATCAACTCCTAATGGCATATCTGTACCAGGGCACCTGCATGGGACTGGTAGATGCAGCACAGACATTATTGGCGACTGGTGCTCTTTTGGAGCAACAGCTGGTGGCCAGATGTTGTGTCCCACAGTGCCTAAAATGCTCTGGGGACAACTTAATCCAATGCCACATGCATTTCTAGGACTTTCCTTCATCCTTCATGCGAGCTCTGCTCTTCTTTGCCTTTCTCATCTCCCTGTAGCCCGGCTTGACCTGTCCTCAGCGGTCCATCCACACGGCAGCGAGCTCGACCTGGCTCACGCAGCTCTGCCAACAGCCACAAAGTTTCTGCCTCTTCAACAGCAAATTCAGTCTGAGTGAGTTGCAACCACTGAATTTGTCTGTGCGTGAGGGCTCGTGGGGCTGCTCCCTCGCTTGACTCCAAAATCCAACACGAACGAAATATTTTCGAGCTCTGTAATCTCCCTGGCACTGACATTTGTCCCACTGCTTCCAGCAAAATGCCCCATTTTCAGCTTGATTTAAAGTCCACTAAAGCCTGTGGAAAACCTTCCATCTAGGGACTCTCTGGGATTAGAAATCTCTAAAATGGGAATGAACTTTTCAAGCCTGTCTGCTGCATAAGGATTCAATTCTGCTCCCATTTGGGTCCCACGGGGAGCTGGATTAGATGGGTATATTCACAGAGCACTGAGTCCTTAAGCAGCCAGTTGTTTCACAGCAGTGCCTTAGTAAAGACTAGCAGAGTCCAAAAAAGTAAAGCTCATACTAGATAAATAAACAGATACGTTGCACATAAAGTCATTTTTCTCCTTTGCCTACTGACTGCGGTTATATGTGGGCATCACTCTTGGAGAAAGCTATGGACATCTGAAGCCAAAATGGACCGTGACAACAGAAGAGAGGAAGGTTTGGAGAACTTGATCTTCAAGGGAGGTCTGATCTTCAGATGGTCCACTCCAGGACAGTGGTTTTTAACCTGTCTGCCCAGTGGACCTGCAGCCCTTTGGTGAATACGAAACCACCAAAATCCTCATTTTTCTCACCTACCTTGCAAGGAAATCTTAGGTATAGTCCAGATGCCCTCAAGCCTTTGGATTACATGTTTAAGGAAAACAGAGAAGTTAGATGGGGAGCTGCTTGTTGCAAAGAGTGCTGAGTAAGAAGGAATGAGTGCAAATGTCTGTTTGGTAGTAGGAGGCATTTTTCTCCTCTAACGAAAGTTCACCGCTGAAAGCCTCCCCTGCCATATTATTGCTATGAACGTGAGTGGACGGTTGCTCTACCAACCCCTCATCTTGGCTCCCAGTGACTAGAGCGCGAAGGCTGGGGAAAAAGAAAGCATATATCCACGACTATGCTAATCTATGCACTCAGAGGCATTAGGGGATACCAGAAACCTTACTGAAACCTTTCCTCTATTTCAGCTTTCCAAATAACACTCCCCAACCCAGCCACTATCGAGCAATATTTCTAAGATTTAGCGATATCTACCCTTTCCAGTGGCCGAAAGAGAACGAGAGAGAAACTCCGTATTTTCACTCTTAATTGCCCGCACCAGCGATCTGGCTGCTGTTGGAGTACATTTCATAACACAAACTTGTGGGTGAGAGACAGAGGTCTTTACCCTGCAACCCACCCCCGGAGCCCTGCGAAGAGTCGGAGGGAATGAGCGCACCGTAGTCAGCCGTGCTGGTTTGGTAAAAGTTGCTAGTAACACCCTGGACACACGGGTGAGCTTTGCCTTCCCAAACCGCACCACATACCAGCTTTCGTGACACGTGTTCCAAATAAAATCCGCCTCGTTTTACTCCTAGAAGGATGTTGTTTGGAGAGGTGGGATACAGCGATCTCCAGCCCAACGCTCTGCTGTGAGGACATACGGTAAAGCCCTCATTAGGACAAGGAGTTATTTTCTCCAGGCTCTATGTGCTGTTCAGTTAAGAGATTTCCCAGGTTTGCAGATTAGAATAATTTTATCTCCCCAAACCCAAGGCTTTTTAGTTGATTGCTTTGCCCCCATTCTTCCTATCTTTGCCCCAAGAACTGTCCCAGATTCCCAAAGGAGAAGTGCCTCGCCTGTCCTCACCACCACCTCCAGCTCAAAACCACTGAGTGATCTATCCACTCTACCCCAGCCAAAGCCAGTACAGATGGTGAAATCATTATCAATTTTCTTAGAAGATGCATTAGTTGAAGCACTAGAGGTGCTGTTTGCTCACCAGCATGGAGATAACCAACGTGCACAGGGACCTTCCTTGTGTATCAGAAACGCTTCGGGTGCAGGTGGTGGTCCTGGCACGCTGCAGGGGAATGCTCTTCATCCCCCTGATGCATAGTGCAATGGGTTATTAATGAGGGCAGGAGCCAAAAATGATCCTGTAAAGGCTTTTTAATTAGAAATGCAAATATTTACTGTAAACGGGCTCCCAAACCAGGAGGTCATCTGCCGTATTGCCTAAATGAATGGTAGAAATTATAAAACTGTCTGGATTACAGAGTGAGAGAAACCATAGCATCACACAATCAATCAATGGCATGAACTGGATGGCTACAATTAATTTTGATCTACTTCAGACCGAGATCTTGTACTTTTGCTGCTTCAGATTATTTTCTAATTCTTTGCCTGTTTGTCTATCTCCTTTCTCAAGGCATCATCCAGGACACACCGAAGGCAAGAGGGGTTTTTTCTCCTTAAATGACATCTTAAATAGACAGTGTCTTGGGTTTTATTGTAAAAGGCCCAGAAAAGCACAAATTAGAAACCGGCATTTCAGCAACACAAGACCAAAGTAGCTATTTGGTGATTCAAAACGTCAAATTCCAAGCATGAAAAAGAAAAAGAAAAAGAAAAAGAGAAAAAGAAGAAAAAGAAAAAGAAAAAGAAAAAGAAAAAGAGAAAAAGAAGAAAAAGAAAAAGAAAAAGAAAAAGAAAAAGAGAAAAAGAAGAAAAAGAAAAAGAAAAAGAAAAAGAAAAAGAGAAAAAGAAGAAAAAGAAAAAGAAAAAGAAAAAGAAAAAGAGAAAAAGAAGAAAAAGAAAAAGAAAAAGAAGAAAAAGAAAAGGAAAAAGTCCCTACAGTCATTGCAATAACTTGAAGTGTGGAGATATTACAAGTGCACTTAAGATTCTTTATATGTGCTGCCATCAGGTGTTTGGTTCTCTATGTCAGAAACAAGCTCCAAGGTTTTTTCCTTGTGAATAAGGACGGCTGAGGAGACAACGCTCACCGTATGACCGGCTCTCAGAGCTCTGATCATAATTTTACACTTCCAGTAATCCCATCACTGCCACAACTCCACAAAAAGGTGACACAGGAACAAAGCATTTCTCTCCGCTTGTCCAGGAACACCTTCTAAGGGGGGAAAAACCCCATGAATATTACACAGGGCATAAATTCTTAAATTCTTTGCTGCAGCCCAAAGAAAGCCTACAGGAGGGAAACCTCACAGCCATTAGCTCTGCCATACCCTGAAAGCAGGAGGAACTGCACACGCTGCTGAATAACTGTTATTTCCTAGGTGGTGACAAAAGTAACCATCTTTCCCCATTTTCTCTTTTCCTAAATACTGGGGGAGCAATCCTTGCACTTTTTACTCAGATGGTGAAATTCCCACCGGAGGGCTGTGGGGCTTGAAAGGTTCCACCCTCTGTTTTTACAAGGGGACAAATGGCAGTAGTTAAAAAAAAAAAACAAAAAGAGTCAAAAGTGAAAGAGAAACCTTTTCAGCCTGCACTTTCTTTAAAGACAGTTATATGGGATTTGCTTTTCTTCTTATCTTTCCCTCCCCACTTTTTCAAAGCTGGGGTTAAGTTCAGAGGGAGGAATTTGGGACTTCAGGGCGTAGGTGACCACCGCCGACCCAGACCCGGGGGTCTATCTGAGCTGTGGTGTCCGCCCAGCTGGTTAGTGTTACCGGTGACCGCCGTGGTGAGGAACAGGGCTGACAAAGTCATTATTCTGTTACGTGATTGCTGTGAACTTTCCAAAGCGCGGGGCGCACCCCAAAATACTGATGCGGGAGCAAAAGACGAGCTGACTGCAAGGTCAGCAGTTTTGGGCTCTCGCCGGGAACTCGCTGGGAGAAGGAACGCGTTATCGATAAATTCATATATCCACAGGAGCCGCATGCAAAACCTCAGCACGCTTTCAGCTGGCCACAGTGGAACATTCATTCTTAAAAGGAACTTAAGGAGGCAAAGCTTCATTTCCTGAGATTTAAGGAACTTTATTAAATTTTTTCCCCCCCTTTACTGCATTAAGAGTTGGCAGAGGCTTTTGAGCAGGAGAAGCAGCCATAGTGTGAAAGCGCCTTTTAGAGGCAAATCCAAACAATCATTAACCTAATAAAGGGAAACCCAAGGGGAGGAAATTTTCAAGCCATTACAGTCGCACTGTTATCTAAGATGTACAAATAAAAGAACTTTCGCTTTACCTATCGAACAGTGAGAAAAAGAGTTTCCAATATCAGAAACCCCACGGACCATGTAAGGAAATGGCCAATGGCCCCAGGAAGTGGTTTGGAACAACTTCTGGTCACCAAACCACTGACCAAAACTCTGATTGCCAAATGGTATTGAAATCAGTGTGTGGTCAATAGAAACGTCATTTGGATAAATAGTAACATTCAGCAAGAAAAAAACCCAGCACCCTTGAAGAAGAGATGGGTTTTAATGGTGACCTTCCATTCATCCCAGCAAGGAAAGGTGGGGGTTTATTGTTTTATTTCCAATGTCTTTTTCTTTTTCTTTATTTTTTTTTTTTTGTAGCTTATATGTGTGAGAAGAGGACAGGGGTTCTTTGAGGTCAAGCTCATAGCAGGATGCGGGAACCATATAATTGACCTTCTTGGCCAGATTGTGCAACCATGTGGGTCTCTGGGAGAACATGAAGGGTAGAAAGAAACCATGACTCTTTTCAACTGTAGTGGACCGCACATGGACATGTGCGTATCAGTCATCAGGAACACCACCTACCCCAACACAGGCCGTGGTGGGACAGTAACACGTATGTGCATACAAAACACAGCTCTTATTGTAAGTGATGGTTTTGCTGGAAAGTGAACATGTAATTAGGATTTGTCAACGTGAGCTCTGCAAAGCCCTTTCCCTCCAGGTTGTTGTCAACGTGGAAGAATGTCTTCTTCTGAGGGTTATTTAGGCAATGCTCCCACCCCTTGCATTACAGGGCTGCTGACGCTGGGTGCAAACTGCAAAACACGAGAAACTTGTGCTTTGTTTTATGTCCTGCTCCAGTCACTGGATAATGAACTTTTCACCCTGTTATCTGTTTCTAAGGATATTTTCCTGCTG